>LPNX010647420.1:9191-83983 GCA_001517045.1 Pseudotsuga menziesii | reverse complement strand
ACAATGTGACATAACCCTTGATAAATATCACAATTTGACATAACCCTTGATGAATGTCGCTAATGTAACATAACCTGTGATAAACGTCACAATGCGACATAATGCTTATTAAACACCCACTATCACATTATTAGTGTGTCACATCTTTGGTTGTGTTGACATATACCAAAATATGTACACAACCAGAAAAGAATGCCTAGGTGGTGGGTAATCACATCAATTTTTTTATGCATCAGTTTAGTGTCCTTCCATTGTTCCTTCCAGTAATTGACTGAAACATCATCCCCTTGGTTGTTTGCTTCTTTATATGTAAGCACATGCCCCAACAAACCATTAGTGACCCAAAACATAGCAACAATTCTATCATAAAGCCCTGGCCTTCACCTTGTGGCACTTCGATTCAAAATCCACGGTGCCATGGCATTAAATTCTTCGATAGGCTTCTCCTCGTCAACCTCAACCAATAGAGACTTCTCCATCGCTTCCAAATTTTTGCAAATGGCCTGTGGGACAGAGTTCTGGTAGACCCAAGCCGCATGGGGTGCCTGTATCTTCTCGTCATTAGCCCACGGCTTCCCAAGACCCCCTTTGGCTCTTCCCTTTTATGCCATCATGAAATACACCTTCGAATGAGGATAATCGTTACATGCCGCTTCCACGACCTTTCCTGGAACTAATTTCCAACTCTGCACCGAGATCGTGACGATGATGGTGAATTTTTTATCGAACCGCTTCCTACTATCGATATCCAAGCCTTTTTCGATGAACACCCCACCTCCCATCCCTTGCATGTAATTATCATCGCAGATTCCCAACAAATCTCCCAACTTGCAAAACCAGGGATCCAAACCATCACACAACAAACAAGGATTTTCCAACAATCTATAGCTTGGATAACTTCTCTCACTAATTTTATAGATTTCATATTCTAAAACAAATCTAATATATTCCATATTTTCAAATAATAAAATTAAACTAATATAATAATTTTTAATAATTTTTTAATGTAAAAATGATTTCAAAATCGTGACATCCTTATGATTACAATTAGATTATAAAGTAATAATATGTGATATTATTACAACTAGTCTAATATTAATATTTGATTAAAGTTAAAATAACTTATATTTTTTCTTTATTTTAAATTCTAAAAAAATATAATTAATAAATTTTTAAAATTACACAAATTTATATATATTTTATTTATTTAAAATATTAGAAAACATATATAAATTTTCTTAATAAAACTTTTAATATATTCATATTGGTTTTTTTGGTATATTTTATCACAAATATCACAATGTGCATAACCCTTGATGAATGTCGCTAATGTAACATAACCCGTGATAAACGTCACAATGTGACATAAAGCCTATTAAACGCCAACTGTAACAAACCATGGCTTTCGTTATGCCAGTGCAGCATCATCAAACTTCGAAGTATTCAGTACCTTTATAAGGCAATATATAATGAACATGCGTGGACCGGGGTAGTCCTGTCACTCCTGTGGATCATAATTCACTTATAACATGACGTATGTAATACTAGGAACAGCTCAAATAGCTTTTGAACAGTACGGTAACAGAACTTAGAGCCTATTGAAGGCAGGCGCGGCAACGGCACTAAAGATTCGTGTTCGGCTGTGGTCGGAAGATATTTCTATATATTTATCATAGTTTGGAGACATGATTTCTTTGATTTCTTTATATATTCACCATATACATCGGATAGATAGTCTTCCATTTCGTACACACATTAGCATCGTTTACAGCGCCATAGCTTTTAATCAGGCCTCGAACTTTGCACCTCCACGGTCCACCTGTGAACTATGACTTTCAACTCTGAATACAATATTAGGAATGCTCAAGGTTTTTCCACTTCTTATCATTTGATTGGAGCTAATACGATGACTATCGTCCTATATTTTTTTCGTTATGCCAGTGCAGCACATAACCCTTCCCAAAACTGCCTTCATAGTGATTATATAGGATTAAGATAAATACCATATGGATCCGGCACTATTTCTATTGGGTGACCTTTGGTTTGAACCATTGAAGAAACTTATACTAAGTTTAACCTAATTTTTTTTAATATTAATATTATGTTTAATAAAAATTAACCTAATTTTTAGTATTACTATTATGTTTTATAAAAGTTAACCTTATTTTCAATATTAATATTATGTTTTATAAAGTTTTCAGTATTAATATTATGTTTTATAAAAATTAACTTCATGTTCAATATTTATATCATGTTTTATAAAGTTTAATTTAATTTTCAATATTAAATTTATATCATGTTTTATAAAGTTTAACTTAATTTTTAATATTAATATTATGTTTTTATAAGTTTATAAAGAGATTACAGTTCAAATATTAAAATTTTACTAAGAAACATAAACTTGCATAGTAATTGAATCATAGTTTTCAATAACAATAACAATATTATTTTTAACATAATTTTAAATATCAATATTATGTTTTTATATACTCATTTACTTGAAAATTTTCACAAATAACTTTGTCCAAATCTATTTAAAATCAATATAAGGGTAGTTGACTATATAGGATTGACTTATTTCAGAATTTTCGTAGCTCTGTGAAAGTAGTTGTGCGGTATAGTTTCTTTTTCTTGGCTTTCCTAGAATCCAATGAAGAATGCAATGGTTCTACAGGTGTTAGGGAGCACATTGGAAACATTCCGGCAATGGCAAGGCGAGTAACAGGTAAATAGGAATTTGTATGTGTGAAGAAAGTTTGTATGTTATGTTAATATTGCACAGATATCTCAAAAACAATGTTTGAAAGGTTTGAAATATGGATGATGCCTGATTCAACTTCATACTTTCAACTCTGAATACAATATTAGGAATGCTCAAGGTTTTTCCACTTCTTATCATTTGATTGGAGCTAATACGATGACTATCTTCCTATATTTTTTTCGTTATGCCAGTGCAGCATCATCAAACTTCGAAGTATTCAGTACCTTTATAAGGCAATATATAATGAACATGCGTGGACCGTGGTAGTCCTGTCACTCCTGTGGATCATAATTCATTTATAACATGACGTATGTAATACCAGGAACAGCTCAAATAGCTTTTGAACAGTACGGTAACAGAACTTAGAGCCTATTGAAGGCAGGCGCGGCAACGGCACTAAAGATTTGTGTTCCAACAACCAATTTTAAATTGTTAATGCGACACAGTGAGATATATGAATTAAATATACAATTGTCAATGTGACTGAGTGATTTATATGAATTAAATATAAATTAATCATTGAAGACAGTGGATAGTTTAAAAGGAAATAAATAGTATTTATGAATGATGATAATAATTCATTCATTTCTGTAAACTCTCACAGTCCAGTTGTTAGTATTTGAGGGTTGAGGGTTTCTCTTGTTCAGCCATTTAGGGTTTTAAACTTCGTTAGGGTTTTAAACATGATTATAGAGAAAGGACACACCAAATAACTAATTAATAAGATTAAAAAAACACTCTATAATCTCAAGCTAGATCTCATATATTGCAAATGACTGAAAACAATGGATACATAAAACTGAAAGTAAATTAATAAAAATTATTGACCGATCAAGTTGTAAGTTTTGGCAATGAAATGAATCCTGAATTTGCTTTAAGGATACTTGAAAATGGTTAATGGTTAGACAGTAAATCTACGCGTCTACCTGCTTGACCTTGTCCACGTCGCTTCGTTAACTCCAATGGAGGTGGCTCTTGCAATGCTTCTGACATTTGAGGATCTTCATGTGGTCTACTTGAAGATGCCCCCACTCTATAAGCTGTGCCTGTAATTTTCCCAGATTCCATTGGAAATCAAAGAGTCTCTCGCTCCCAGAGTTCACAAACCTACTCAAAACATTTCAGCAAACTGAATAAAAATGATAGAAATAAAAAGCTAAATTGCATTGCATTACCATCTTGCAAACACTATAGACACAATTTGATTGCTACAGGATCAACAATTTTAACAACCCCTTGAGACGATTAGCTGGTGCTTCTTAACACTTTTTTATACAGGCCTCTGTGGTAACGCTCCTACAACTGCGTGGTCCAGGGCGTCGTAGTAGGATTTGAAATGGAGATGCAGCGGTTCGACTTCAGCCTCCACGCGGATCACATCCTCGGATTGCAGGGCTTTTGCAGAAGAACATAAACAGTCCCGTCTATACCTCGCATTATGACGCGCTGTTCTTGGCTTAAATAGAAATGCCCAGAGCTTCCTTCTCTTCGCCTTCCAAGAGAATCTGGAGAATCACTGCGATGGATTGCAGTTACGGCAACTAATATGCCTTCCACCATCGTCGGCAGCTAAGACTCCACCACCACGTCTAACAGACTCGGCGCGCGATCTGCTTTATCTCTTCCACGTCTCCTAACAGGCTCGTCGGTGGTTAGCGATTGATGTCATCTTCCACGACTCCAGCGAATGCTAACGACTCCAGCGAATGCTAATGACTGACGACTTCATCCGTTAACAAACACTCCTAACTCATTTGTTAAAAGATCAGACGAATGAGACGATCTTGAGCATCCAC
This sequence comes from Pseudotsuga menziesii, assembly GCA_001517045.1. Taxonomy (NCBI): domain Eukaryota; kingdom Viridiplantae; phylum Streptophyta; class Pinopsida; order Pinales; family Pinaceae; genus Pseudotsuga; species Pseudotsuga menziesii. Next base: position 79,426 of record LPNX010647420.1, on the reverse strand, counting down.
TTGGCGGGATTTGCAGGATCTTGATGATCCGCTCAAGCAAGTCCATCCCCCAAAATACCACTGATAGACGCCTATCGGCGTAACCAGATTGAAAAATTGTTTGTGGAGATAGTGACTGCCAAGATTTTGAGCAAAACTATCCCTTAAAAAACCATAGGAAGGAGGAAGGAGGGGTTGTTTGAGTGCTCGTTAACCAATGAGTACTGGAAAAATATGAATGAACATGTATTTACTGTTGTTGTATAGGCACTTTCCCAGAGGTATAGACATCTACTTTGACAATGTGGGTGGACGCATGTTGGAAGCTGTTCTGAGCCACATCAATATGAAAGCTCAGATTCCTCTGTGTGGAATGATTTCCCAGTATAATCAGGTATTTATGTGAATGTATTGTTTATGCAATATGAAAGATAGCTACGGTGTTGATGTTTATATATTATGTGTGCAGGAGTGGAAACAACGTTTCGGAGTGAGAAACTTGCTAAACTTGGTGGGGAAATGTGCAAAGATGGAAGGCTTCGTGGTTGGGCAAAACCTTCATCGCATGGATGAGTTCTTAGAGGAGATGACAGGGTACATCAAGGAAGGGAAAATCAAATACAAGGAAGATGTTAAAGAGGGGTTAGAGAGCTTCTTGGAAGCTTTCAATTCCATGTTTAACGGAGAGAATATTGGTAAAACTCTCATTCATCTCACACCACAACCATAAATTTGAATCAAATTAGGTTGGCATGAGAGGGCATGTTCGTTGAAGTGATGGCAGCTGATCAGGTTTTAGGAACCTACAGTCACACTGCTCTTGATGCCATGTTAGGTGCTTTGTAAATTTTTCAGGTTAAAAATAATGATTGACATATAGGATTTTTTTAAAGATAGTTGTATATTAAAGTTGGTTTTGATCTATTAACTTTGTGTGCATTTAAGAAAAATTTTCAGTTTGCAACTTCATTTTTATCCATAATAAATAAATATGTAAAAGTAGTTTCCATACGATAAAGCACGGCGATGTGTTTTATAGAAATAACATGACAGTGGCTGCATAGTATCAAGCCCTTCCCAAAAGTGAAAGACTGGAGAGTCGGATCAATATATGAAAATTTAATAATAATTATTAACTTAACCATCGCTCATGTCACTAAACTTAAAGTGTATAAAGTAAGTGATACCCAAAAAGATAACATAGCAGTAAAGTATCGGGTATGGTCTGTGTATTTATTTTAATGAAAATCTAATGATAATTATTAACTTAACCATCGCTCATGTGACTAAACTTAAAGTGTATAAAGTAAGTGATACACAAAAAGATAACATAGCAGTAAAGTATCGGGTATGGTCTGTGTATTTATTTTATATTTAGTACCAATCTTGCTCTATAGCCTCGCTTTAGATAAAGTTGAGTCACGATATTGAATAATATGCCTTCTGTTTTTGTTCTTGACTTCGATGGAGGTTTCAATAACGTCAAATGGCAATATTCCCTTGTTTCAAGGAAGCCCTGTTACTGGAGAAGTCCTAGTTGTAGTGGAGAAGTCCTATGGCAATATCTCCTTGTTTGGAAGTCCTAGTTGTAGTCCATATCTCCTTGTTTGGAAGTCCTAGTCCTAGTTGTAGTTGTAGTTGCAGTGGAGGAGTGGAGTAGTTACATTATTATATTTATAAGTGTTTTTATTTTAAAATTGGAGTGGATTAGTTTTTATGTGTTTTCTTTTACAAGGACGAAACAAGTGTACTGTCAAAATCATATAACACTTAACTTATGATCTAACTAAGTTTACCAACCATAAGTTAAATGGCTGTACTAGTACATAATATATATAAATAGTGAAAATCATAACCCTAAAGTCAAACAAGTAGATAAGTCAAAACCTCATATAGGTTGAATGCATTTTTTATTACATGGAGGAGCTTGGATGTATTCCTAGTCTATTTCAGGCTATAATATTTTGCCATGTTGGAGCTGGTTGCCTGATAAGTTGGTTAAGAGTATATATGGATATTTTATTTTGCCATGTTGGAGCTAGGTGCTGGATACGTTGGTTAAGAGTATATATTGGATTTGTAAATTATGTTTTTGTTTGGACTAAGTTTTCGGATGAGCTTGATCTTTAATTTTTACATTTTATAAAAAGGTTTACAAATATAGAAATTTGACAAATTAGATAAATTAAAACTCTTTATCAACTTGTATACTTTAAATTTTAACGATTTACATATTTATAAAAATTTGATCCTTCTCTACTATTCTTAGTACATTTCTTTTTATAAAAATTTGATCCTTCTCTACTCTTCTTAGTACATTTCTTTTTATCATAGTTTCAAGAGCATCAAAAACTTTGATCATTTTCTAAGTTGCCTTTAGTAAATCCCCTTCTAAGATGGATATATACTAGAATATATAATGATAGATCTGATTATCACATAGTTCCAACAGCATGAAAAGCAAGGATAAAAGATTAAAACAGAAATACCAGATAGTTTGGCCCAGGCATAAGTTTCTTTCACCGGCAAGATCTCCTTGCACTCCTAACCGGGTTGTTCATAATTCTGTTTCCTTAGTAGCCAGGGCATCCACTAAGATCAACTCTCACGCACCTCTCACATATTCGAATCTAAGAATCATAGTACTTCGAAATAAAAAGGGTTTATTTTGAATCAAAATGCTTGAAAACGGTCTGAAATGATTCTTCTTTCCTTTGTACCAGCTCTTCTGCTCAGGACTATGAATAATATGAATTCCTTCCATCCATAAGCTCCAAAGATAGTGATAGCAAGTGGGTTTAAGCCATCACTGTTCCAATCGTGTATCCATTGCGAAACGGATATATGTCTGGTTACATGCAGGATTAAGATCTTCGCCCAAACAATGGCCAAAATACTCAATCTAGACATCAATCCCCGACCAGCTAGAGCATTGAGAGTACTCATGAGGTAGCTGCGAGTAAGTAAGAGGTGCGTGTGAAGGCTCTGCATCATCATAATCAATAACTGTCACTCAGGACTTGCAAGCCACTCCCCTTCGAAGTGAAAATTGAACATGATAAAAAAAGATAACATCTATGTTGCACTGGGATATGTTTTCCCTAAAATTTTACTCGTATCCTGTGTTCAGTGTTTTTGGGACTTTGGAACTCCCATTGGGGACTTGGGATATTTTTGCAAACGTATGCCAAAAAATAGGGGACTTTTCGGGACGTCCCCGAAGTCCCTAGACCAATTGGGGACTCCCACGTGTCCCCTTCCCTATACATTAAAAAAAGTTTAAAAAATATTAAAATTTAAAAATTTAAAAACTTAAAAGGCTACCCTTCATTTATGCTAAGATAGACTCTTCCTTTTGCATATGAATTTCAAGTTTTAAACTTTAAAGCCTAAAATATTTATGTGATTACATTTGTAGGCTTTAGTCTTTTATGTTTCATGAATGATTCATAACTAACTTTTAAATTAAAATTGAAATTTTTATGTTTTTGAATTTTTTAGTTTTTTATAAAGTTTACATGGCAGATATTTCAATTTCATGCTGCAATCATGTTCTGATTTTTCATTTTTATGACTTATTTATCTCAATCAAAGGCTGTAAACATGTACGTTTTGATGTTTCAATGTTTCATTGTTTTATGATAAAAATTCATGGAAGCTATTTTAATATTCTGCTGCAAAGATTTTTTATTTTATGATTTATTTCAATGTAAATAATTTTTATTATATATATATATATATATATATTATTTTAAAATTTTATATTATATAATTGTCGTCCCCAACCTGCCGTCTTCTGAAAAATTGGAGATGCGCTCTAGCCGTCCCAGAAACTCGTCCCCTGCGTCCCTAGACCAGTGCAACATAGAAATGCTGGCTTTGATATGGGCCAAATAAGACTTCTAAAATCAAATAAGATCTCTACATCTTTTAAGTTTGATTTAAAAATCGTTTTATTCTAATCTTGAATAAAGAACTCATCGCTTTGTTATGACGATCTCTAAATTTGTTAAACTATTTTCAAAATCGTTTGAAGTTTGAATGAAAAATTCATCGTTTATGATGACAAACAAGAATGGCTGCTAGGACTGGGGATCGTCTGGGACATAAAAGAGTGTTAGGTTAGTCTGAGCAACTACTGACATCAAGTATCGAATGAATACTGGTAATAATGGTATAACGAGAGTGCAACATGTTTGTGATATTCTGCTTGTTGCTTTTTCCCTTTTCTCATGTATATGAAGATAGTGGAGATGTGGCCTGTAGCTCGGAGTATTAGAGCACATGGCTATGAACCACGTTGTCGGTTCTAATCCCTCCATAACTTTTCTTCCATTTTAAAGTCCTTAAGCATGACCAGAAACATCATTTGGACTAGCATGTATTAATGAGGCACATTAGAAAGTAGATTCGTATATAATGATTATAAATACAATATGGTCATTAAGTCCATTTTAAATCCTTGAACATGACCAGAAACATCATTTGGACTAGCATGTATTAATGAGGCACATTAGAAAGTAGATTGGTATATAAGATTATAAATGCAATATGGTTATTAAGGCTAATGCTAATGGTGGTTTTTTTTTTAGGTTTTTCCAGCTTATTAAATGAAGCAAGTTTTTTTAAACTTTTGAAAGAAGTGAGAAAAATCTAGTAAGAAAGAAAAAAACTCACCATTTGTTTCATTTCTTCGTGTCATGCTTAGTGTCACATGGTTCTACGAGATAGAAGAGGAAGATGAAGAGTATTTGAACCAAGAAACCATTTTTTTCTTCTTCATTATTTTATTTCTTCCCATTATCTATTTTATTTCTATTATTTTTTCTTTCTCATTGTTGTTCCTAATTCCTTATTTGGTTTTATTGTTGGTTTTTGTTGATTTAAGTTGAGCCAAGAAACCTTTTTTTTTCTCTTCATTATTTTATTTCTTCCCATTATCTATTATATTTCTATTATTTTTTCTTTCTCACTATTGTTCATAATTCCTTATTTGGTTTTTATTGTTCGTTTTTGTTGATTTGAGGGTTTTTCCTCTATGTTGCAAGTTAATGGTGGATTCATTTTATGATTTTTCTTCAAAATATATGGATAGCAAATGAGGGGCAAGTTTGTAAAAGAAAATGATACTTTTTTGTGTGGCATGGGTGGATATCCATAGGGGTTTTCACCTCCTCTTATTTGCAGGTTAACAATGTCTCTGTACTCGCAGAAAACTATTTTTTGTTGGCGATAATATATTTTATGTTCGCAGTGCTTTTCTATAGTAGAAGTGCACATGCGCATCTTTGTTAGAAGCGCATCGGTGCATCTTTTGCAGAAGCAGAGCGGTGCATTGTTGTTAGAAGAGCACCGATGCATGTTTGGTAGAAGAGCATGCATGCATCTTTGATAGAAGCGCATCAATAATCCTATTTTAAGGTGTGGGTACACTAGTGCTCTTCTTTGATCTGAGAGAATTGATTTGCTCTGTTAGACACTAGTGCTTTTATCTAATGGATGAGTGGTTTTGGAGATTTCTCATTAAACATATTTCTTGTAACAATTGAGTGTTTTTGTAATTACAAGAGATCCACTCATTAAGTGGTAAATGAAGTGGTTTGATACTCATTATGGTTTTGTATGGGTGGTTTCATCACCATTACTATAAATTGTAATGCTTAAAGTTTCAATATTAATAATTAAACATGTTTGTAATATTATTGTTAGATATATTATCTCTAATGGATGAGTGGTTTTGGAGAGTTCTCACTACATAATTTTTTTGTAACAATTGAGTGGTTTTGTAATTACAAGAGATCCACTCATTAAGTGGTAAATGAAGTGGTTTGATACTCATCATGGTTTTGTATGGGTGGTTTCATCACCATTACTATACATTGTAATGCTTAAAGTTTCAATATTTTTTTTTGTAAGCTGCACATATATATTACATTACAGAGGCAAAAAAATACAGAATTTGAACTTGGCTACCTGAGGTTGAAGGAGGCGAAACCCCCTCTAGAGCCTTTCAAAAAATAATAGCCCTCTGACAGTATTCATGTTTAAGATTTCCATGACTGAGAGACATAATTACAGTAACCATAATAAAAACGACTAGCTCCTATACATGAGTGTAGATGAAGATTTCCATGACATAAGTTAAAACAGACAGAGGCATGAAATATCATTAAAACTAACCAAAAACCACTGGAGACTTGACCAAAAAACCTAGTTGACATGACCATTAAACTGGAGGAGTTTCTTCAGTGATGGGGCAAGCCCATCTTTCTTCCTGCGACAAAGTAGGCGAGGTGGTGGCAGCATTCGGGGCCAGAGAAAGCGAATGTTGCTGCTGCTCAGACTGCTGGGTCGACAATTCCTCCAGATGTTTGAGGAGAGGCTCCACCGTAGAGGGAACCGGAAAAGGTTTGACAAAAGGAGCTTCAGTTGAGCAACCGGTTGCGCTGCCGCTGCCACCGAAACTAGTGAGAGCCCGGCCACCAGATTCATTGCCACTAGCACCTCCACCCTAAGCACACCCCCCAGATTTTCGCCCATTCAGACTAGAGATGCTAGCCGTGCCTTTCCAAACAAAGGAATTTTCCATGACCGTAAGCTGGGGGTCCATATCTGAGATTTTAGATTTCATGGTGTGAACAACCATCCGAGCCTCGGACCAATTGCTGAGAATGTCCTCCGCCAGGTTGCAGAGCATGTTCGTCATCATCCAGTAATGGTTAGTTTGGTTTTCATCCTCACCAGTCGAGAGCTTTTGGTTGAGGACCTGATTTTCCCAGGCTTCCACCAAAACACGGATGCGCGGAGAGATGTCAGGTTCATAGTCCGCCAGGATCTGAGCACTACAACCCCGCTGGGATTTGACTCGCCCAGAGCTAGCACGTCTAGGAGTTCCTCTCTGTCGAGACATGGTTTCCAACTTGAGCCTGAAACCAATTCGCAAGGACATGTTATTTCCTGCACTGAACCTATTGCGCATTGAAACAGATACAATGCGAACCTCCCGCTGCACAGCAAACCCAACAATGATTCTAGCCAAGGCACGAGTCTCGACATCGTTCTGAATAAGACGCCTGTCATTCCAAGTACTTGCAAGCATTAACGATCCCAGTAGAGCCATGAAAGCACCTAGGAGGACGGACCTTCGCCAGCCCGGGTCGCATGAGCCGAAGTGACAGAGGGAGCTTCTCCCATGCGTAAGGATCCTTGAATATGCTGAAGAGGTGTGTTGTCGCAATGAGTGTCCAAAAGAGCGACACGTGCTCTTTGCGGTGGCGGGAAAGAGGGACGGATGTCGCCGGAGATATCACCCGCATTCGAGAGCGAGAGATCAGAGTTGTCTAATTGAATACTCTTTTTCCGGATTTGAGCATCCAAAGAATCTTGTAACGTGCCTTCCACCAGGGAGTGAGGAGAGTTTACTCTTGAATCAGCTAAGAAGTCTGCTAAGGCGTTCACTTTTCTACGCACGTGGTGGAAGGTGATATCGTGCATGCTCTGCAGGAGGGAGGCCAGACAACTGATTCCGTGCGCCAGGCGCTAGTTGGTTGTAACTTTGGTGATCGGCAAGCCATGGAGGAGTTTAGAGCCAGAGTAAGGATTATGGCAGAGTCTCCTTCCACAATGACTGGCAGGAGACCTTTTTTATTCATGATTGTTAACCCTGCAATCATGCCATCAAGTTCAGCGGCGTTATTGGAGTTGAATCCTAAATTGCCATAGAAGAGATGGATGATATCACCTTTGTGATTTCTTGTAGCTCCCTCGAAGCCAGCCATTCCCAGATTGCCCTTGGAGGCACCATCAAAATTGAGCTTGAAAACTTTCTCAGGAGGAGGATCCCAATGATTTGGACTAGCAGCTCGCATGATGGGTTTGTTGAAGGAGGGAGGGACTACAAAAGAATTGAAGTTAAGGGCTTCCAGGATGCGCCTCTCATTTTGAGAGGTGGGGAGGTCCAAGATCGTCCAACCTTTGGAGTGAATGGTTTCTTGAAGATTCTTTTTGATAGAGTTCCAAAGAACTTGAGAGGAGGAGATGGAATCCTTGAAGATTCTATTGTTGCGCTCTTTCCAAGTGTGCCAGAGAACAAAGTCTGGGGTAAGCGTCCAGATTTGGTTGAGGATGTTACTTTCAAAGGGGGAATCCATCCAATGTTTCAGAGACTCAGTTATGTTGCCTTTCACTTTGTTGGTGCGTCTGAAGACCTTTGCAACATAGTCCCATAATGAGCTAGTGAATAAACAAGCATCCAGTAGGTGGTCTATGGATTCCTGTTGACTTTTGCAAAGGCTACATCTGGAGGGACCTTGGAAGCCTTTTTGAGTCAGGTTCTCCCAAGTGAGAATTCTTCGATGTAGGAGAAGCCAGAGAAAATGGGAGATTTTGGGCCATTGATGAGAGGTCCAAAGATGAGTCCAAATCGGGGAGACCTGACTGTTAGGAGAGGTTGTAAGGATGCTATAGGATTCATTCACTGAGAAGTTGCTTGACGGTCTGTGACCCCATCGAATAATATCCGAGCCCTGCCTTTGCTTGAGCCTTCTTGTACAAATTTCCGGCCATATTTTGTCTGAAAGTTTTTTTTTTTCCGGAACAATGTTCCAGAACGGGGGCTCTTTCCAGCTACAAAACCCGTTAGTCGAGGATTTCCAGAAGTCCTTGACTGTTAGGTGGTTATTGAGACTGATATAGTTTTGGTTGTCAGAATCGAGAACAAGAATTTTAAGGCTAGGAAGTTGTTGCCAGGAATCTTCCCAGAAAAGAGCCTTATCCCATGCTTTAATTTCCCAGAAACCGTGCTTTTGAATGAGGGCCCTTTGCTTGTTGGTAGCCTTCCATATGTGCGATCCAGGTAGTTCTTCATCAAATATGATCAGCGAATGAGGGGGATTGTCCGGGGCATACTTGTTCCAGAGCGTGGTCCAGGGGGTGTTGTTCTTGGAGATCCAATTCCGCCAGATTTTAGTCGAAAACGCCTTGTTATTTTCTCTAGATCCCTGATGCCTAGACCTCCTTCATTCTTCTTTTTACAAAGCATGTCCCAACTTACCAACGCCCATCTGCTATTGTTGTTGTTGCAACCCCACAAGAAAGACCTATGAAGGGATTTGATAGCTTTTAAAACCCATTTCGGGGCTGCCATAACCGAGAAGAGATACAGAGGCATAGACTGCAAAGTGGATTTAAGCAGGACAACTCGGCTAGGGAGATTGAGGGCTCTAAAGGTCCAGGAAGTGAGGCGAAGTTCTAGTTTGTTTAGGAGTTCCCTCTAGGACGAATGTTTAAGCGCAACATCGAACAGAGGGGCTCCCAGATATTTAGTGGGCAAAAAGGAGATTGAGAAGCAGAGGATACGAGAGATGTTTCTTTGGGTTACCATACTAGTGTTGAAAAAGAAGATTCGAGATTTTTCCAAATTAAGGGTGATTCCTGAAGCTTCTTCAAAGGCATGCAAGATGGAGTGAATGGTTCGGGCTTCATGAACAGAGGAGTGACCAAAGAGGAGATTATCATCCACAAATTGCTGGTAAGCCAGAGGCGGGGCGTTGTGAAGGGAGAGACCTCTAAGGGAGCGCGCAACCAGGGCTGATTGAATCATACGGCTAAGATCCTCAACCATAAGAATGAAGAGGAAGGGGGTCACTTTGATGGATGCCGCACGAGGGGGAGAAGGTGGAGTATGGGGAGCCATTAACCAAGATGGAAAAGAAAGCTGAGGAGATAAGTGAAAGGATCCATCGAACCCAATCCTGATAGAAGCTAAAAGCTAACAACATTTTTTCAATGAAGGCCCAACTAAGTTTGTCGAAGGCTTTAGATAGGTCCTGTTTGAGAATCATGCCCGGGGTTTTGGAGGTTTTAAGAGAATGGACAACCTCATGGGTGAGGATTATGCCATCAAGAATCTGTCTTCCTTCCACATAGCCTGATTGTTCCGAAGAGATGAGGAGAGGAAGGAGGGGTTTCAGCCTGTTAGCCATGACTTGAGAGATGATTTTGTAAATTACATTGCAAAGGGAGATAGGTCGGAACTTACCAGGGTGAGAAGCTCCAATTTCTTTGGGGATGAGAGCCAGATGAGTTGCGTTGAGAGTTGGAAGAATCCATTTCTTTTTTCGCGATTCCTCAACCAAGTCCAAAACTTCATCCTTGAGCAGATTCCAATAGTGGTGAAAGAAGTCAATGGTGAAGCCATCTGGGCCTGGGGATGTTCCACCCACCATTTGCTCTACTGCTGCCTCAACTTCTTGCATGGTTATGGGTTGCATGAGAGATTGGTTGTGCTTGTTATTAACAAGAGAGGGGATGTGCTAGGTTACCCTGCGAATTGCTTCTTGACGCTTGTGGTCCGGTTCAGTGAGGAGCTGACTAAAATGCCTTGTTAATTCATCAGATATTTCTTGGTGCTCCTCCAAGGTCTCTCCTGAATCGGTGTGAAACTTGCTAATTTTGTTCCTCATTCTGTGTTGAATTATGGATTTGTGGAAGAATCTTGCGTTTCTCTCGCCATCTTTTAGCCATTTAACATTGGCTTTCTGATTTCAGTAGATTGCTTCTTGATCACATCTTTTGTTGAGTTGATGAAGGAGGTCCCTTTCCTGAAGTTTGGAGTCCAGGGTGAAACCATGATCCATAGCATGGTGGTGGATAGAGGCTAAGTTTTCTTGAATGACCACTTTTTCCTTGAAAATGTCGCTAAAAATTGTCTTATTCCAAGTTCCAAGATGACCACGGAGGTTTTTGATTTTTTGGTGCAGAATAGCCATTTTTGAGCGGCTAGAGACATACATATCATTCCACCAAGAGCTTACTGAGTCCATAAAAGAGGGATGGGTGAACTAGAATTTTTCAAACTTGAAAGGTTTGTGAAGGGAGGTGCCCTGACTGTGCCAGGAGAGGGAAATGGGCCAGTGATCTAATCCATCCGTGGGGAGAACTGAAGCATCAAGAAGCCCTCCAAGGGTAAGGGTGGGTTCAGAAACAAAGAAGCGATATAGATGTTTAGCAATTTGGTGCACTCCACCTCTTCGGTTGTTCTAGGTGAAGAAACTAGAGGAGGTCTGAAAATCCACCATTTCACAAGAGTTAATCATGGTTTTGAAGGCCTCCTCTTCAACAAAGAGGGTTTTTATACCACCTTTCTTCTCCTCTAGGTTGGATATCATGTTGAAATCTCCACCAATGATTAACGGAGATTCATTATGCAGGCTGCGAAACCAATCAATATGATTTAAGAGGTTCCTTTTAGAATCCGCCATCTAAGGGCCGTACAAATTCATTAAGAAGCCCCTGATACTAGAACCAAGAATGTGGAAGGAGGTAGAAAGAGAATGTTTGGAGGCAAGGGCATCGTCAAGAGTAATGGGCATTAGAGGAAATTTCACCTCAAAATGGGCCTCCTAAAAAAATTAATAAAATAATAGTTAAAATAATATTTATTATTTTATGTGAATGAGAATCATTTCTTTGAAATGTCTGTGGGGCTGGGGGCCGGTAGTAATAATCGTGCTGAGCTATTAAGCCTTCATCTTATCCTCATTTTTGCAGCAGAAAAGGGGTGCAGATATTTTCAGATCTTTGGTGATTCCCTAAATGTGATCAATTGGGTTAAAAGAATTCAAACTTGCAGTGATTTAATGTTGGGAAACATTTTATTATCTATTTGGGAGATGGTGGAGTCCTTTGATCTGATCACTTTTACACATGTATACAGGGAGAATAACTGCCAGGAAGACTATGCATCGAAGGCGGGGCTCCTGCTGGATCCAGGCATATGGAAGGTTAAGGAACGATTAGGGGATGAGGAGTATGCTTACTACCATCGGCCCTTTTTTGATCTGGAGGAGTCTTGTTGATACGTCTGTGTTTTTACTGGGGGATTTTGGAAATTTTGACTTTATATATGACTACATATGTTTCTCTAAGTAGCTGGGACTATTAGTCTTTCTGTTTACAGGGATCTAGGGACTGGAATGTCGTGACAGTTTTATTTGACTGGGCAGGGCCTATTTATTTGATATTTTTGCATATCATTCTGAAAACTGATGTTTGGGTCAGAATGTGAACCTTGGAATTGAACAGCCAGGATGGGTATTTTTGAATATGCAATGCATATCTGCAAAATGTAATTTTGTCTCTCCACGGATGATATAAAATTATGCTTTTTTCTTGGAAAAAAAAATATTTATTAATTTTGGAGGAAGAAAAGAAAAACTATTTTTTTGTTTGTATTTTCGACATATCTCCCCGTGTTTTTACTCAAATTTCGATCGAGAGAGTTTGTTGGATGCGGAATTTAATTCCGCATCCAACGAGTACCCACTCGACATGCTTTTGATGGGCCCCACTACCCGAAAAATAATAAATAACTGAAAAAACGCGATGATGATGTAATTCCGCATCCAACAAGTACCCACTCGACATGCTTTTGATGGGCCCCGCTACCCGAAAAATAAGAAATAACTGAAAAAACGTGATGATGACATCATCATCACGTTTTTTTCAGTTATTTCTTATTTTTCGGGTAGCGGGGCCCGTCAAAAGCATGCCTCATCATCACGTTTTTTCAGTTATTTCTTATTTTTTGATTAGCGGGGCCCGTCAAAAGCATACCGAGTGGGTACTCGTTGGATGTAGAATTTAATTCCGAATCCAACGAGCTCTTCCGATTGAAATTTGTGTAAAAACACGGGGAGATATGTCGAAAATACAAACAAAAAACGTAGTTTTTTTTATGATACCTATCCCCAAATTTATATTAAAAAAGTGTTTAAGACCTATACAGTATTTCAAATTTAAAGCAATTTCATTGACTAACACATGATGACATGGAATTTGAGTTAAAGTTAAAAGGCCCATTTTGAGTTGAAATTTTCTCTAATGAAGAGGGTTCCAGCTAATTGAGAGGCCTCCCGAGGCACCTTGTGCATCATTTGCCATAGTGAGACAATCCTTCTAGATCCGAGCCAAAATTGAAGCAGCAGTATCACTGGGGCATTTGGTTTCTTGAAGAAAAAGGACAGTGGGAGGTTCTTTTTGAATCTTCATTTTAAGCATTCTTTGTTTAGAGCAACCATTGAGACCTCTAATATTCCATGAGAGGAGCTTCATTGATTAACAGAAGGGGGGGTAGTGAAGAATTCAGTTAACTGTGCATATTGGCTTGAGTCGACCAACGCAGTGCCCAGACAGTTGATTATTTGAAGAGCTGATTTGCGTCCTTTTTTTTGGGATCTTTCTGAGCTTTCTATTTCTCTTTTTGACCCGAGGTAGCCACTCCAAGTTGTGCTTTCGCTTTGACTAGAGCTTTGTGCAAAAGCTGGATCTGCTTGGGAGGGATAGATTTGAAAGCTTTCATGGTACAAGCATCTTCGAGACCAATTAGATCAATCCCTTCAGGAATAGCATCCTTCATATCCTCTTCCTCTAGGACTTCTGGATTTTGATCTGGCATTTGTAGATCTAAATGTACCCTGCCTTGAATATCATTAGGGTTTTTTGAGGATTTACTTGAAGATTGCTCAGGGTGCTACAAGATAGAAATATCAACTGTTTTGGACGCATGCAACTGCACTGGTTCTTCTTGATTCATATTTTTATCCTCGATGTTCTTTTCCTGTTCCATATTTGTTTCCTTCTGCACTTGGAAACTATTTTTGGTGGAAGGGGGTTGATTTGGAATCTTTTCTTGGGTCGTTCTTTTGTAGTTGCACTTTTTCCTAGCAATGTGCTGAAACCCTTGCTCATCAGTGGTAGGATATTTGTGATTCTCTTGAACTTTATTTAGAGGACAATCTCTAAACAGATGCCCGTGTTCGTGGCATTTTTGGCATCTAAACGAGATATGTTCATAGTCTAGCGGCTGGATCCAGTCGCTATCTTCATGGGAGAGACAAATTGCATCTAGAAGAGCCTGAGCAATGTGCATGAAGACACAAATTCTAGCATAAGAGGTGAATTTATTTATTTTGGTTTGATCTGCTGTCCGTACAAAAGTTCCAAGGGTATTTCCAATCTCTAGAAGGGTGGATTGATCCCAATATTATTGAGGGAGAGAAAACATGCAAATCCAGATAGAGGCCCAAGAGAAGTCCTCTTTCTCTAGGCAAAAGCGTTCAACCCAGTTCTTGAGGTACAACCCTGCAGAGTTGATGAAGTAAGGCCTGCCTTCTTCCACCCGAGCTTTATCTTCCAGGTGATGAAAGATAATGGTGAAAAATCCTTTAGAGCCTAACTGAAGATCAAAATGAGCTTTGGGTTTCCATTTGGCTGCAATCCAACCACGGAGAGCCTGTTCGGTTGGCCAGAATCCCATGAATTTACTGATCAGGGCGTGGTATTTCATTTTTTGGGCTCTAGCGTTTATCCTTTCCGCCGGGAGTGATAAGCAGGGGCACTCAGCCATGCATGGGATGCATGATTTCTTCTTTCTTGAAGGATTTTCCTCGTTATCTATACCAGAGACAACAACAGTCTTTTTAGTAGGAATTTTGTCGTCCATTCGAATGGGAATGTCTTTCGATCCAATTCTCAATGAGTTTCTGGGTCCCATGAGATCCTCGGGACAATTTGTCGTGGCAAGAGACTGGGAGGGCCCTGACGCCCCCCTCGACGCAGTTGTCATAATGCTGATAAGGGCCAAGCGAATGACCGACAGACGAAACTTCTCAGAAAGTACAGGGTAGAAAGATCAGAAAGTGGAATAGGGTTTGGACTGGTTAGAAACCCTAGCGGAACTATTCGATCTAATTTCTTGAACCTGCTTAAGTTTCAATATTAGTTATTAAAGTTTTTTGTAATATTATTTTTATTTTTGTTGATAATGTCTTATTTCATTTGCTTTTAAATGTAATTTTTTATTTCAAAGAATCAAAATTATAATTTTTGTTTAATATTTGGCAATTTTTTCATTTTTAAACCGAAAATAAGAGATTCATTAATAAACAAACAAATACTCTGAATATGCAAAATCAAAGTTATTATATCACTAAATTTTAATAATCTTTTATTTATTAAATCACCTCCTTTTATTTGCACGTTTACAAGGTTTCCATATATGACATTGTTTTTTGTCATCAATGTTATTGTTTTGTAGGGGAACAACGATGCTCATTGATAGTTAAGGTGCATTAGTTCTCATCTTTTGTATAGGTGCATCAATGCTTCTTTACTATAGCTGCACTAGTGCTATGGGATTTTAAATTGCAATGCTTAACATCAATATTAATTAGTATACATTTTTATAATATTATTTTTTTAATGTTTATTGATAATGTTTTATTGGATATGTTTTTAACAATAAAATTATATTTCAAACAGTCAAAATTATAATTTTTGTTTAATATTATGCAAGCATATCATGTATAAAATGTAAATAAGAGATTCATTAATAAACAAGAGTATGAACTAATACTTGTAATATTCAAAATTAAAGTTATTATATCACTACATTTTAATAAATTATCATATATTAATTAAATCACCTCCATTTATTTCCATGTTCACAAGGTTTCTGTAAACAACAAATTGTTTTTTGTCATAATGCTCCTCGTTTTTAAGGGCACAATAATGCCCAACGTTAGTTAAGGTGCACTCTTGTAATCTTTGGTAAAAGTGCATTGATGCTTATTTACTGTAGGTGCATTAGTGTTCCATTACCAATGTGCACTGACGTGGTTTTGTCCAAAAAAATATCGATGCTCATATGATGGAATAAGGCTAAAAAAGAAAACCAAACCAAATAAACACAAGATTCATGGCATGCACATAATCTAAGCTGAAATTGTTTCTCTATCAACCTTGCATTGGTGTTAGTTTAAATAACACTTCGGGTTCTTAAAAAAAAAAAAAATCGTTCAAAATTAGACAAGCTTTCCTTAAACGTTCTCACAAACGATTTTTTTGTTTGTTAGAGACATTCAGATCCAAAACGATTGGTAAAGAAAAAAAACTTGATACAGTTTTGTTTTCACCCAAACACAACTTTCCAAGGGATTTTTTTAAAAACCTTTTACGAATAAACTCAGCAATCAACGCTAATTTCATTTCATTTTGGCGGTCTCTATTAAGTTAATTGGTATGCTGGTTTTTTTTCGAGGTTGTTCCCAAGTTTTTCTCCATAGATAGTTATAAAGATAGTATTAAATACCGAGTCCTCCAACGCTGGAAGCAAGAAGGGGAACATAATGTATAAATCAAACTCAAATTTAACACACAGATAGTTCCAACTATCCATTAATGAAAATACAACACATTGCACAATATCTCCACGTCTTCAATTGAAATTCATTCGCCAAATCATAAAACAACAGAACAACACTTACAAATTTCCAGATCTGTAGCAGTTTTCCCACTGTAATGTTGCAGAGAACAGTTTCCATTTACAGAGAGGCATTTACACAGTCTTTTATGAGAATATTTTCTTTCCTCCCCCTTTTCCCCAAAAACTAACTCAAAAATGAAAGTCCCCACATTAAAACCCAAACCTCCCTTCCCAGAAACAAGGAAAACTACCCTAACCATTTTTTGTTGTTGTTTTAATTCAAATATTTATTTAAAATCTAACCATCTCATAACTAGATGCCCAAATTTTTTTCCTCAGCTTCAACATGTGACCAATCCATCACATTGCTAAGCTTTTTTGTTTAAATTCCTGCCTAATGCAACTGCATCAGGCTCCCTAAGAGAGAAAATTTTATGAGCTCCTACTCATAAGATCTTCTACAGAATGACCGGCTTGTTAGCGCTGCTTCATCCATCAAAGTAGAATCCTCCATTGGACGATCTTTCCACTTTATCAGATATTCTAAATATTCTTTCTTCTCGGTCTTCTTGGTAACACGTGTATCAAAAATATGTTCAACTTCTAAATTAGTTGCCAGAGGAATTTGTTTCATCCACTGCTGTTCTTTGCTTTCATTGTGGTCAAGATTTCTAGAAGTTTGAATTGAATCATCAACTCTGTAGGAATACGAATATGCTACATTAAAAATGGGTGAAATTCCAATACCTGGAGGTAACTCCAACTCATAAGTATTCGCTGAAAACTTGCGAAGAACCTTACAAGGTCCTATCTTCTTCATTTTCAACTTGTTGTACTCTCCCTTTGGAAACTTCTCATTTTGTAGATGGGCTAGGACCATGTCTCCCACTTCAAAGTTCACCTATTTTCTGTGTAAATTTGCTCGTTGGTTGTATCTATAGCTTGTGTCTTGTAATCTCTTCTTTACTTGTTCATGCAACTCATTCATGGTTTTTGCAAAATCCTCTCCATCAGCACTTTATGTTCAATATTTCCCAAGTCTCGTAGTTCACAAATTCCTCGCGAATGCATACCATACACGATCTGAAATGGACTTTTCCCTGTGCTTATATTTGGTGAGTCATTATAGGAAAACTCAGCTTGGGCTAATGCATGATCCCATTGCTTGGGTCGTTCACCTAGTAAACTCCTCAACAAGTTACCCAAACTCTTGTTTACAACCTCTGTTTGTCCATCAGACCGTGGATGATAGGCTTAGCTAAAATTCAACTTAGTACCAAGCTTCTTCCACAAAGTAATCGAGAAATGCCCTCTAAATCTTATGTCCCTATGAGAAATTATACTCTTTGGCAATCCATGCAACCGAACAATCTCATTAAAAAATAAATTAGCCATATGGGTAGCATCACTAGTTTTGGAATATGGAATGAAATAAGCCATGTTTGTAAATATATCCACTACTGTAAGGATTGAATCATTACCTTGTTGAGTTCTCGGTAAACCAAAAACAAAATCCATACTTACCGAATCCCAAGGTCTGTTAGGAATAGGTAAAGGCATGTACAATCCAACATTCTGATTCCTTCCTTTTGCATGCTAACATATCCTGCACTTGTTCACGTACCTTTGTACATATGCCTTCATCTTAGGCCAAAAATAAAAGTGACTTAGTTGCCCAAGTGTTTTATCAATACCAAAGTGTCCAAGCAACCCACCATTATGTTTTTCTTAAACAAAGTTTTCCCTCATTGAACAATTTGGAATACATAACTGATTGTTCTTGAACAATAGTCCATCCTACAACATGAACTCTTTCCATGGATTGTTGTCCCTATTGATTGAATTCTTACATGATGTAAAAGCTTTTTTAAAATCAACAGCAATGTCATACAAGTCTTTCAAATAATTAAAGCCCAAAATATGTATTTGACTCTCATTCATGATTAAACATCCTCTACTTAACGCGTTGGAAACCTTATTTGCCTTCCCACTGATGTGCTTCAAAACAAAAGGAAAACTTTGAAGAAAATATACCCACTTTGCATGTTTATGATTTAATTTGTGTTGCTACATAATATATTATAAGGCAGAATTATTAGAAAATAAAACAAATTCTGTAGGCATCAGGTAATTCCTTCGATGCTTCAAAGCTTGAATCACTGCATAAAATTCTTTGTCATAGGAAAAGTATTTCTATTTTGACTCATTTAACTTTTCGTTGAAGTATGCAACGAGATTATCTTCTTAGCTTAGTACAACTCCAATGGCTTTCCCAGTGGCATAACATCTTGCCTGAAAGGGATGATTGAAATTTGGCAACTTCAACACCGGCTTCTCATTGATCTTCTTCTTCGATAATTGAAAGTTTTTTCTGTTGCCGCTGTCCAATAAAATGACTGCCTATCCTTCTTGATAGTGTTAATGATTGGTGCACAAATACCACTGAAATTCTTGATAAATTTCCTGTAGAGGTTGGCTAAACCAGAAAACTTCGCACTTCAAAAATATTTTTAGGTGAGGACCAATTTACAATTGCCTCTGTCTTTTTCGGGTCCATTTTCAGCCATCCCTACAGCCATCCCTAGAAATAACAAAGCCTAGATATACAAGCTCATTCTTCATAAATGAACACTTTTTCATGTTAATAAATAACTTTTCTTGCTGTAATATTTCTAAAACATACTTCAAATGTCTCAAATGCTCTTCTCTAGTTTGGATGAAAATTAAAATATCATCCAAATAAACAATGATGAACTTACCAATGAACTCCTTCAAAACTTTGTTCATCAGTCGCATAAAGGTGTTGGGTGCATTTGAGAGACCAAATGGCATGACCAACCACTCGTACAATCCATCATTGGTTTTGAAACCTGTCTTCCACTCATATCTTTCTCTGATTCAGATTTTATGATAAGCACTTTTCAAATAAAGTTTTGAAAAGTAAACTACTCCATTCAAGCAGTCCATCATGTCATCCATCCATGGAAATGGAAATCTGTAGCAAATAGTAATCTTGTTGATTGCTCTAGAGTCTGTACACATTTTCCATTCTCCACCCTTATTTGGAGTTAGTACTGTAGGAACAACACACAGACTCAAACTTTCTCTTATTAGTCCTTTGTCAACATTTCCTGGTCTTGATTACTCACTTCTTCATTCTCTTTGGGTGTCATTTGGTATGCAACATTGTTTGGAAGATTTGCTCCCGGTATCAAGTCTATGTGATGGATGATGCTTCTTTTGGGCGACGACTCATTTGGAAAATCATCTACTATGATATCATGATACTCATGCAACAACCCCTAGACTTCAATAGGTAAATCTACAATTTAAGTATGCAGAAATATCACCTTTGGCTTGCAAACCAATGCATAACTTACCTCTTCTTCTTCCATCTACTGTAGAAATTCCTTTCCACCTAGCAGTAGTAATTTTGGGATAATTGTTTCAGCTATACTTTCCTCTTTCGGCGGTACAAGAGTGTGCTTGATGCCATCCTTTTCGAATTTATAATAATTGCTTTCTCCATCATGTATCACTTTCCTGTCAAACTGCCATGGGCGACCCAGAAGAATGTGACAAGCATCTATTGGCATTATGTCACAAAGTACCTTGTCCTTATGCTTACGAATATGAAACTCAACTTCACTTTGCTCCCGTACCAACAATTGGTGTCCTTTTTTAAACCACGACATTTTATAAGGTGTGGGATGCTTAACCTTTTTCAAACCCAATTTATCTACCATTTCTTGAGAGACTAAATTGTTCGTACTTCCGCTATCAATCACCAATTTGTAACACTTACCTTTTGCCTTACACATTGTCTTGAATAAGGATTTTCTTTGCATTGGTTCAACAGTTTCCTTTGCTGGTTTCAATAGGACTTTGTGCATCATCAACACCTCTCTGGTTTTTGGCACATTCTACAATTTTGGTGCTTGTTCCTCTACTGTTTCGGTTTGAGCTATGTATCCACTTGCTTGTCCCATATTTTCATTCTCAGGACATTCAAAAGATCGGTGACCGAAAGTGTTACATCTGTAACATATGTAGATAGTCTCTTTGCCTCTTCCTCTACCTCTACCTCTCTGGTAAGGTCTTCCTCCTCTGCTTCCAAATTCTTTCTATGACTGTCCTTGCTGATTTGAACTGCCTTCATCATTCTCTTGTAACGGAAACTTCCCTTTTCCAATTGATTGTCCTTTCCCTCTAGCAAAACCACGACCTCTGGTTTTGCTTCCTTGTTATCTTTTATTATGATTTCAAAGCACACTGGTATTCCTTCTATATTGTTCTTGGAGAAAGTATGCTGATTTCATATTGGATATCTAGCCTCAAACCATTGATATACCTGGCTATATTCTCTGTGGTATCTTCTACATGACCTTCTCTTAAGTTCACGTGGTTAAACTCCTCGGTCTACTCCCTCACTGTCATCATCTTTAGCTTGAGATTTTGTACCTATCTGTAGAGAGTTAACGGGTAATCGTTTGGCAAGAAATTACCCTTCATTTTTTCCACCATCCTATCCCATCTCTTGATCAATGGTTTGTCCTTTTGTTGGAGGAGCTAGTCGTGTTAGTTTTTCAACATTCAAGCTAGAATTATGTTAGGATCTTTACTGAGAGAACAACAAGTACAACAATCAAACACAAGAGACAATGAACACAGTGTTTTTCATCGGGGAAACCATAAATGGAGAAAACCCTGCAACTTCCTCAGAGATAGAATCAACACAAAAGGTAAAACCCAAAATAGTAAGATGCACTCCCAACACCAGTAATCTTCTTCTTGTCTAGCCCCAGTGTCTTCTCCTTCCTCAACTATGCACTACACTTGAGTGTGTGAGTGATGTGTTCTAAATAGAGAGTCTAGCTCTCTATTTGTACTAATCCCGACATGACTAAAACCCTACTACGACTGAACTCTACTTGGAGAGTCTAATAACCCTAGTGCCCCAGAACTGCGAGGACTTTAACCCTTAGACAATCGGAGGGTTACCCACTAAAACTTGACATGACTTGTTTACATTATTGATTCTCTCGATCGGAACATCAGGGCATGACAACATGACTCAATTACATTATAAATACATCCCGGAATAAACATCGGGTTACAATACATAAGATACATAGATGAATACATTCTGAAGTTACAAATACATCAAAACTCCCTCTTAACTAGGAAGGTATTATTTCGACACAATTTTCAGCACTGGTCTTCTTCTCTGTATCAACTGGATCATCTCGTCATCTGCATCTCAAGTCTTCTGAGTCTTCAAGTCATCTTCATTCTTCGAATTTGGATCATCTCTCGATCTGGATCATCATGGGACATCATCACTAGATTTGGATCATCATGGGACATCATCACTAGATCTGGATCATCTCTTGATTTGGATCATCATGGGACATCATCACTGGATCTAGATCATCTCTCGATTTGGATCATCACTGCTGGATCTGGATCATCACTGCTGGATCTAAATCATCACTCAATATGAATCATCACTGCTAGATCTGGATCATCACTTGATCTGGATCATCAATGCTAGATCTGGATCATCACTCGATCTGTATCATTACTGCTGGATCTGGGTCATCACTCGATTTGAATATCTCGGAGTCATCATAACTAGATTTGGATTATAGCTCAATATGGATTTCATCTGGTCATCATCATATGTGCTATCTCATGATTCTTCTCATCATGGGAAGTTCTACAGAGCTAGCCTTATTTCATGCTGGTTGTAGGCCTAGCCAACATGTAGGTCTTCTTTAGCACTTACATCTGACCTACTCGTCAGAAAGGCATAGTACTCACTTCCATCTAGGCGGGAACACATCTTGCTCACAGTGATGAAAGAACTTCTTACTTTCATCCAGGCGGGAATCACATCCTGCTCACAGTGATGAAAGAAATTCATACTTTCATCCAAGCGGGAATCACATCCTGCTCACAATGATGGAAGCTTTCCATACTTCTATCCAGGCGGGAACACATCCTACTCACAGTGATGAAAGATTTCCATACTTTCATCCAGGTTGGAATCGTATCCTACTCACAATGATAGAAGATTTCTGTACTTACATCCATCCAAGAGGAAACACATCCTACTCACAATGATGGAAAGGCTCTGCACTTACATCTGACCTGGTAGGAATCAAATCCTACACCCTCATCAGAAGGGCATGCACTCAAATCTGACCTGGTAGCAACTAAATCCTACACCCTTGTCAGAATGGCCCCCAGTCCTCGACTAAGTTACCTAGTAACGAACTAGGTGCCTCCACTCTCCAGGAGAGTGGCAGTTGCCCTTACATCTGTCCTACTCGACAGAATGGCTAACACTCACATTTGACATGGGAGGAACCTAATCCTTTAGCCATGACAGGTTGGTTCAACCCTTACATTTGACCTAGTCGTCAGAATGGCTCTCTCAGTCTCAGACTGAGTGTTCCTGGTAACTGACCAGGTACCTCCATTCCTAGAATGGCAGTTTCCCTTACATCTATCCTACTCGATAGAATGGCCAGCACTCACATCTGTCATGGAAGGAACCAATCCTCTCACCATGACAGAGTGGCTCGGCCCTTATATCTGACCTACTCGTCAAAATGGATATGGATCTCAGCACTTATAGCTGACATGGAAGGAATCAAATCCTCTCACCATGACAGAATGGCTTAGCCCTTACATCTGACCATGGAAGGAACCAATCCTCTCACCATGTGAGAATGGATATGGGACTCATCACTTTCCCTTGGAGGAAACCTCGATCTGGAGAACACCAAGCTTCTCCCTGAAGTACTCAAACATCACTCTGGCCAATGTCTTTGTCAACACATCAGCTATTTGTTCCTCCGTCGCAACATGCTAGAGCTTCACTGCTCCTCTCTGCACCATATCCATGATATAGTGATACTTGATCTCGATGTGCTTCGACTTGTCATGGAAAACTGGATTCTCTGACAAATTCATGCAACTCTGGTTGTCACAATGTATACAAGTAGAATCCATTTGGAGATCAAATAAATCAGACAGTAGCTTCCGCAGCCATACTGCCTCACAACTAGCTAAACAAGCTGCGACATACTTTGCTTCAGCTGTACTTAGTGCCACATAGGATTGCTTCCTGCTAAACCAAGAGATCACACCTGATCCCATACTGAAGCAACACCATGAAGTGCTCTTCCTATCAATGGCACTACCTTCCCAATCTGAATCAACATAACCCTCCAGGTTAATCCTTTGATTCGCATCGTACTTGAGCCCATAATCAACTGTACCCCTCAGGTACTTCAGAATATGATTTGCAGCAATCAAGTGAACATTTCTTAGATCTGTCAAGAACTGGTTCAAGGTGTTCACAGCAAAGAAAATGCCTGGTCTCGTGTTCGTTAGGTACATCAATGACCCAATCATCTGACAATACATCGTAGCATCAACCGACTCTGATGAAGCATCGCTCAATAGATTCAGGTTCGATGCCATAGGTGTGGCCATAGTCTTGCAATCCATCATCTCAAACCTCTTTAGGATATCTATTGCATACTTCCCTTGTCCAAGGAAGATTCCATCCGCACTCTACCACACCTCCATACCTAGAAAATAATGCATCATACCCAAGTCCTTCATCTCGAACTTGGCAGCAAGCTTTCTCTTCGTATCAGCAATCAACCCATCCATACCTGTTACAAAAAGATCATCTACATATAGTAGAAGCATCACTGGGTTGCCATCTTCAACCTTGTAGTAAAGGTTGGAATCTGCTTTACTCTTGGTAAAGCCCAAACTAGATAGAAAGTTGTCAATTCTGCCATACCAGGTCCTGGGTGCTTGTTTCAAACCGTATAGGGCTTTCTTCAATCTGCATACATGAGACTCCCTGTCATGTGTCTCAAAAATGAGTGGTTGTTCTACATACAGTTCCTCTTCTACTACACCATTAAAGAAAGCAGTCTTGACATCCATCTGGTGTATCTTCCATCTCATCACTTCAGCTAGAGCAAGTACTGATTTGATGGAAGTGTAACTGGCTACAAGTGCAAAGGTTTCTTCATAGCCTATTCCTTCCTTTTGAAAAAAACNCCATCTCATCACTTCAGCTAGAGCAAGTACTGATTTGATGGAAGTGTAACTGGCTACAAGTGCAAAGGTTTCTTCATAGCCTATTCCTTCCTTTTGAAAAAACCCTCGAGCCACAAATCTTGCCTTGTATTTTTCAATGCTACCATCTGTAGCATGTTTGATCTTGTAGATCCATTTGGAAGTTACAACTGACTTCCTGTCTGGTCTTGGGACAACATCCCAAACATCATTCTTCATGATCGATTGGTTTTCTTAGTTCATAGCATCCTTCCATTCTTTCTGTTCTGCCGCTTCTTCATAACTAGAAGGTTCTTTATCAATGAAATCACATAGTAAAGCTACATACCCGGAGCAGGATTTGGTCCTCTTTCTTTCTCTGTGATTCTCTTCTGGAGCCCCATATCTTTCCGCACCTTGGATAAGTTCTCGTACCCAAGCAGGTTTCCTCTTATGAGGATTCTTCTCCATAAGTGGATCTACAGGTCTTTGTGGTTCTTCAAATTTTCGATCTTCTTCTTGAGTTTCTTCATTCATGGTTGTATCATGAATTCTGGGTGCTTCTGCTTCTTTAGGTTCTTCAGCAGGTCTCTTTTTGAATTTGTTGTAAGCTGTGTTTTCATCAAATGTCACATCCCTGCTGATGTTAATCTTCTTGTATCCTAGGAAATATATTCTGTAATCCTTCGAGCTTTTAGAGTATCCCACAAATATACCCTTCTTTCATGAATGATCTAATTTAGTCCTCTTCTCTTTTGGAATGTGGATGTACACAGGACAACCGAATATTCTAAGATGGCTGACTTCTGGTTTCTTTCCGGAGAAGACTTCTTTAGGAGTCTTGTTCTCGAGTACTCTATGTGGAGTACGGTTCTGTACATATGATCCTTGCATAATGTTCTACTTCATCACATGTATAACATATGATCCTAGATAAATATTTTCTAGTGTTATCTTGTGAGAGTGCTTACCTCTGAAGTGATGAGTTTTCCTTCTTGTTGACTTGGAGTGTGACTTGGAGTGTACCGTGAGAGCTTGATCTTCACTTCCCATCTTTTGTTCTCAAGCTGCTATCTGAGCTTCTTCTTGAGAGCACTCTTCCCATAATCTACTAAATTTGACTAACTTCTTTCTAGCACAGATTCCTTGTATGAAAGAATCCCATGACTTAGGAAGGCCATTCAAGGTAGTCATCACAATCTCTGCATTTTCCACTTCTTCATCTATTGCTTCTAGTTGTTCCTTGATATGAGAAACTCTTGTGAAGTAAGACTAGATGGTCTCTGCATTCTGAATCTTCACATTCTTTAGTTGGTTTCTCAGAGTCATCTTCTGGTTTATGTTCTTCCCTTCAAACAATTTGGTTAGGGCATCAAACATAGCTTTAGGTGTCTTGAGAGATGACACTTGTGGGATAAGGTGATCCTTGATAGAATTAGTAATGATCCTCTTTTCCTTAACCAACTTCTTCTTATGCAAGGCCTTAGCCTCATCTCCCTCTGGAACTGGAACCTCCTCATGGATGTAGGCCCGTCTAACTCATTCTCTTCCAAGACCAGAGAGATCCTATACTTCCAAGCTTGGAATTTATCAGCTCCCTCAATATTTTCATCAAGATTGGTATGATGAGACATCTTAATTGAGAACCTAAAATGGAAATACAAAAGATTTTAGATCTTACCAGGTCAAGATGTCAGATCTGAAATTTGAGCTGAAATCCTGCAGAGCTGGTTTAGGAGCAAATTAGGGTTTTGCTTTTCTGGAGTTCTGTCCACCCAAATGCCTTGAAATTTGTCCCTAACTTCGATTTTAGGGAGGATATCAATCTAGGCATGGGCTCACTGAAAAATTCCTCTTCTGTAAAAATCCCTAATTTCCGACAGTAGTGACAGGTTCAAAACTGAAAAACCTCAGAATTGGATTCTGCTTCCACAGAAAGATGCGCCCTAAGGAGGAGAGTTATTCCACCTTACTTTTGCTGAAAATATGTGGAGAGAGATCCACAAACTAGGAATCCCTAGTTCCCGCAGCTGCACAGTGTCTTCTTCTCAGGTTAGCTCTGATACCATGTTAGTTTTTCAACGTTCAAGCTAGCATTATGTTAGGATCTTTACTGAGAGAACAACAAGTACATCAATCAAACACAAGAGAAAATGAAAATAGTGTTTTTCATCGAGGAAACCATAAATGTAGAAAACCCCGCAACTTCCTCAGAGATAGAATTGGCACAAAAGGTAAAACCCAAAATAGTAAGATGCACTCCCGACAACAATAATCTTCTTCTTGTCTAGCCCTAGTGCCTTCTCCTTCCTCAACTATGCGCTACACTTGAGTGTTTGAGTGATGTGTTCTAAATAGAGAGTCCAACTCTCTATTTATACTAATCCCGACATGACTAAAAACCTACTAGGGCCGACCTCTACTTGGAGAGTCTAATAACCCTAGTGCCCCGGAACTGTGGGGACTTTAACCCTTAGACAATCGGAGGGTTACCCACTATGACTTAAAATGACTTGTTTATATTATTGATTCTCCCGATCAAAACATCAGGGCATGACAACATGATTCAATTACATTATAAATACATCCTGGAGTAAACATCGGGTTACAATACATAAGATACATAGATGAATACATTCCAAAGTTACAAATACATCAACAAGTCGGTAAGCCGAGTAATCGAAGATTAGGTTGGCCTCCAAAGGTCGTGTCGGTTGACCGAACTGACAAAGTAGTTATTCCTAACTGTTTTGTAAATCATATATATTAGGCTGTTGATCCAGATAAGAACTTGGTTCAGTTCTGTGTATGTATGGACCCTCATGTGATTAACTCATATAATCTGTTATTCTATCACCTGTTCATGTCTGTTGTCTCTGTATGAATATATGAATCTATATCTGTATTATTGGTAACCTTATGTGATATGTGTGATTACAACATTGGTTACATTGTCGGGACTACACATACGGATGATATGACCATATGTAAATGATATCAGAGCAAGAGATTAAGAATTGGTGAGAGCGTAATATCGCAAATTATTTACAAAATTATGCTAGAAGAAATAGATTGATTATTGCCCAGGCGAAGGAGAAATTCTTCACCGAAACACATGAGACATTTGTAGAATCGGTGCCTCAGTTGTTGAAAAAACTATTAGATGAAGCCAGGAGCAACTAAAGACCAAGAATTACTTTAGAAACTGATCTGAGGAGGACGAACAAACCTATCGGAGTGGTTTGAGAAAATTGCAGATGAATTCTGTCAAGAACAAGCAGTAGAGGAGAGAGTTTCAGTTGAAAGAATTAAAAAAAGATTCTATTCTGACTTTATTGAGCAATTTCTTTGTTCACTACCGACCTTGTTGCTCAAATTTCTAATCGACATAGGAGTAGGTCAGATAGTTGAACCTCGACCATCACTCATCGAATCGCCTACAAACACTAACTGGGAAGAAAAATAGATGGTGTGGAAAAAATTTATTGCAGAAAGGGAGTGGGAGTACTTCCTAAACAAATAGACCGAACTATTTGAGCTTACTAAAGCATCGGGTAGGATATGGGGGGGGGGGGGTAGCTGGCCATGTGTCAGGGCATTATAAAAGGATTCTAGTCGACCTGAGAAAATACCACCACCAGCAATGAAAAGTTGACCTAAGAAGGAAATTGAGCGGATAGTGACTCACAAAGGTAATTAGACCTACAAAGGATAGAAAGGGAGAAGAGGTAGACAAGAAGGGAAGAGATACGAGAGCAAGCTATAGCGCTCCAAAGAAGAATGGTTTCCAGGGTGACAAAGCATGAGGAAAATCCACCGCAGTCGGGTCACGACCAACAAGAGGAAGGTGTAGATGAAGAGGTGTCACCAATGGAAGAAGACTTGTGGATAGAGCAGCGAGAAGCTCTCCAACTAGAAATACCTTAGGAGGTAAGACCTCTGTCTCCAAAAAATACGAGTACCTGAATGCATACCATTGTCGAGGAGGACCTGATACTAAGAGCCGGTGAGTTCGGTATATGGAACCAACTAGATGACGAAGTAAATGATGACAATCATCTAGTGATCCATTGATTGGAGGAAGGAAATTGGGTTACACTTCAGCATACCCATCCAACCGAAGCATCCATTTACTCTACCCCAGACATGAAGGAGAAACCCCCTACCAAACATAGATTTACAAAACACAAATTAGTCAGACTCATGAGCACAACAATGCAGTTGGACATCGACAGAAGAAGTCGAAACTGACCGACAAGTTTTCGAAATAGAACCGACAAAAAAAATATCTGACGGAAACGAAAGTTTCGTCGAGACTAGCTGTGGACAGAGAGATACACGGAGTATCCCATTACCCCCACCAGCACCTTGACCACCGCCACCTCCCAAAGAATAAGCCGACACCGACATGGGGCACGATTCAACACACATCCCCCTCTATGAGTGCGATGAAGACCCCAAGCAACATTGGTTTGTCTACGAGTCGACATGGGAGGCCAATCAAGTTACAAATGAGGATAGACAAATGGCGCAGTTTGCAGGTGCGCTACGAAAAAAGAGCATTAACTTGGTATATGACCTATAACGAAAGAAAACCTAACACATCTAAAACAGAGATCAAGAAACAATTTCTATCCTTCTTCAAAACACTAGATGCGAAGCATCTTGCAGCGAAAAAACTCAAGTCTACAGTTCAAAAACTAGCAGAAACCATCCGAGACTATGATAAAAGATGGAAAGGCCTCTTGAGTAAAATAGACTATGTTATTGATAAAAAAATATTAATTCAATGGTTTCTTGCAGGACTCTCCCAAAAGATCCGACGGCATATAAGCTTGGAAACATTCAAAAAGTATGAAGAAGCATTGACAAAAGTTCTGTAGATCGAGATGGACGAGGACTACCCAACATACCCTGCTGTCGATGCACGAATTGAAGAATAGTTGGAAATCATGTAGAAATACTTGCGAGAATTGAACCTCAAGGGTTAGGAGATCTGGTGCACAAAATGTTCTACAACCGGTCACACCAAAGATCATTGTTGACAAGATGTAAGCCGACAAGATGTCCATTTTGTTCAGAAAAAATGTTTCTATGATATCTGTTAGGAGCATGGAGGTCATACGACGAAAGATTTCCCATACAACATGAAGAATGACAAAACTTCTTGGTGTGCGATCTGTGAAGTTAAGAGTCACGCGACAGTCGACTATCACTTAAATTTGAAAAATCGACAAAATTATCAGGCAGTCTACCAGAAAAACGTCGTGTCCCAGAACAATGATAATGCCTCAAACGAACAAAACGTACCAAGCAATCGACAATATGAAGGCCATAGATACGAGTGCTGATTCAACAACTGTCATGGAGGATTTGGAGGTCGAGGACGATTATCTAGAAATCGTGACAATCGACCATGACGACCAATTCAATGTTCACATGCTATAAAGAAGGACACCGGTATGCGGATTGTCCATATAAAGATAGAATCGACCTAAAATTTTGTACTAGATGTGGTGTGGGCGACCACTCATTAGAATATTGTCCCACTATACTTGACAAAATTAATAAAAAGAAGAATGTTAATGTCTTGTCTTGTGTTAAAAAAAGTGATAATTCGCACAAAGAATCTACACATAGTAACTAGACAAGGAACGAAAATTGGAGGTGACAATCCAAGAATAAGCAAGATTAAAGATAAAAATGAATATCCTAACTCTACAAAGCAAAAACAATTGTATAACGATGCATCGAACATGTTTCGAGAATTCACTAGACAAGAAGATGTCGATGACAATTTATAGAACACACTTCATGAACTATTGAACCTAATACATAAAGATAAGTCGATGGCACAATTCATTGACCTACTGTACAATATTATAAACAAAACTGATACAAATAAACAGACTAATAGCATATACAACTCAAAAAAAAAAGATAAGAATCTTGTCGACTCACTTGTTGATCTCGAAAGAGAAGGATACCGCGTTTGACAAGTCGTTCTCGACTTTGGATCCCAAGTGAACATCATGATGAGGGATACATGGGAATAGTTGGGGCAGGTCTCAACTAAATGAATCAGGCATATATTCAAAGCTAGCCAAACAAGGACTGATCAAACCCATTGGGGTTTGGAGGAAGGTCGATACAATGATAAAAGAAATTTCGACAAAAGTCGATTTCGAAATCATCGACCCTAAGGAAGGATCCAACTCCTTTCCATCCTTGGTAGGAATCCCATGGGGCAGAAAGTTGAACGCATCTAAATCATTGGACAAGGAAAGAATAAAACTAAAAGGGAATGAACAAAAATTTATTGTCCCCATTTTTTCTTCACAAGGAGAACCCTGGACTGAGCCTATAGACGAGGAAGTCGATGTTCGAAAACTCTATCAGATTCAAAATGATGAAGATTATATTGAACCTAACAGTTATGGTGAACTTCATCTAGGAAACCAGGACTCAGTTGGATATAATTTGGATGCAGAATTGTATGATTGGGAAATGGAAAACTATGAAACACAAGCAAGGGGTTATTGGACTATTCAGGCTATCCAGAAGAAACCAACCCGGCAATGTTTCTTTGTATCGCTTATTCCTAAAATATTTGAAAATAAAATAAGGGAATACCCCTCGTTGACACCAACAAACATAGATAATAAACAAAATATTTGCTATAAAGAGAGAGAATCACCATTTCTCCATGTTGAACAAGTCTATAAGAACCTAGGTGAACAAGGCCGACTCCAAAGTCTGGTAGAAACGTTTACAGGACAAGTTGCTCAATGGTGAGACACCCATTAGTTGAGACTACAAACATGGACAACAACTTTGACCTTATTCATAGAAAGGTTTGGAGGTAGGAATCTAACTAAACAAGCACAAATACCTGTCTTCACACAAGGACAAGATCCAAAAAAACATATAAGAACATGTGAAAAATAATGGAGAAGACTTGGTTACAAAGACAAACATATATGGCCACACCTATTTCCCTCGACATTAGATGATTTACCAACTAAATGGTATAAAATGGAAGAAGCACGAGGTGAAACATTCCTATGGAATGAACTTAGAGAAAATTTTATTAAAGACTTTAACTTTATATCAGAAGATGAAAAACTAGAAGAAGTTATGAAACAAATAAAAACATTTGTATAGCCAACTACTAACAAATGAACAGAGAATAGCCAACCAAATGCATCATGTCATAACATTTGATCAAATGAAATACCATAGTCGATGAAACTCCAAATAGAAAATGAATATACATATGGTAAAATCTTTCAGTGGAAATTTGATCACCCGGAGACGGTCAAACCAGTCAGAACGATACTCAAAATCGAATCAATCGACAAAAACGATATCGACCGGATGGCGGTAGCAGACTTTCCAAAAAAAAAATTCACAGTTCAAAGAAGGTATTCGACAGATTAACGAAAGGAAGGCGCATGAATGGATGGACGCAAAATTCAAAACCATAGAAATCGACATGTCTAATGATAACATACCGAAAATGGAAAAAATATGTGATTATTGGAGCGAAGAACAAACAACAAAAATCGTCGACTTACTGAAAGAATTTTAGAATGACTTTGCTCAAGACTACAAAGACCTAAAAGGTTTACTAAAAGAAATGGGCGAGATGAAGATCGACATTAAACTTAAAGTCAGGCATATCAAGAAAACACCCTACAAGTTGGCTCACAAATACAAAGAAATAGTTAAAAAGGATATCGACAATATGCTCATAGCTGGAATTATTTACCCCATCGACTAGTCGGAACAGGCAGGACCAATGGTCATTCCACCGAAAAAGCATGACCCGAAAAATTAAGAATCCACGTCTACTTTCGAGAATTAAATAAAGTCACTTTAATAGACCCATTTCCGACCCCTTACGCTGATGAAATGCTAAATGAAGTCGCCGATCACGAATGTTACTCATTTACAGATGGGTTTTTAGGGTACAACAAGTACCAATAGCCAAAGAAGACCAGAAAAAGACCACATTTGTCTATGAATTTGGATCTTTTGCTTACAGAGTGATGCCATTCGATCTCAAGAATGCACCTACAGTGTTTTCAAGAATAGTTGTAAAAAGATTTCAAGAATACATTTATAAAATGATGGCAGTATACTTGGACGACTGGATGATCTATTCCATGCTGAAAGACCATTGTAAATGGTTAAGACTCATGTTGGAACAATGTTGACAAATTCAGCTGTCTCTCAATATAAAAAAAATGTATCTTCTTAACCCCTATAGGAATTTTACTAGAGCACATTGTTTGCAAGGAAGGAATCAAAGTATATTTTGCAAAAATAAAAATAATCCTCGACTTAAAACTGCTAATGAATCCAAAATAGGTCAAAGTATTTTTAGGTCACACAGGATATTATAGAAAATTCATTCAATACTATTCAAATATGAAATACCCACTGGAAGAACTGTTACGAGAAGATCAGAAATTCGACTGGACAAAAGAATGTAATACATCATTCAACACATTGAAAAGAAAACTAGTCGAAGCACCCATTCTTGGATTCCCAAATTGGTTGATAAAATTCCATGTTAATATTGATGCTTCAGGCCTAGCAATAGGTGCGATTTTGACACAACATGGTGAAGATGGAATGTACTATTCGATCATATACAACAACAAGAAATTAAATAAAGCAGAACGCAACTACTCGACAACAGAAAGGGAGGCATTAGGGATAGTCTTTGCACTCCAAAAGTATTAACACTACCTATTGGATAACCCTTTCATATTCTACACTAACCATCATGCACTTAAATATCTGGTAAACAAGCCTCTACACCATGGAAGAATTTGCCGATGGTTATTACTCTTCCAATAATTTGAATTTGAAGTCATCTTTTGACCAAGAAGACTAAATGTCAGGCCCGACCACTTGTCTAGAATCGACATGGGGGAGGAACCGATATGAGTTGAAGATGATCTACCAGATGCACACCTATTTTGAATAGAATTTGTTCTTGCATAATTGGAGGAAGTAACACAATTTCTACAGAATGGGAAAGCACTCAAAGGCATGAACACTAAGAAAAAACAAATTCTAGCTATGAAAGTTGCACCATATAGCCTAATTAATGGATTTCTGTACAAAATGGGTTTGGATGAAGTACTACGTCGATGTGTTTTAGAACATGAACAAGAAGACATTATGTATGAAGCACATCATGGCCCGACAGGAGGACATTTTTAGTCAGATACAACTGCTAAGAAGATGCAACAATCAAGACTATGGTAGTCGACATTGCACAAAGACTGTAAGAAGTTTGTTACCAAATGCGATCACTGCCAATGTCTAGGTCGACCTTTACCTAGCATAGGGATTCCCTTGATATCCGTAAATCCAAGCCTAACATTCGAAATATGGGATATCGTCTTTATAGGCCCATTTCCAGTACCATAAAAAAGAACAGGTGAAAGGTACATCATAACAGAAGTAGAATACGTAACTAAATGGGCAGAAGCAGAACCGGTTGAAACATGCTCTAGTGAGGTTGCTGCTAAATTTACTTATGAAAATATCATTATTAGGTTCAACTTCCCACTAACCTTAATCAGTGACCAAGATTCACACTTCATCAATAAAACCATTGCAGTACTAACATAACAATTCAAAATAGAACACCGTCGAAGCACATTCTATCACCCTCAGTCGAATGGGGCGATAGAGGCATTCAACAAAACACTAACAAAAGGTTTAACAAAAATCTGCAATGCCGACAAAGATGACTGGGATGAGAAAATACCCGAAGTACTATGGGCATACAAAACAACATATAAATTATCGATAGACCAAACACCTTTTTGATTAGTCTATGGCCAAGAAGCAGTTGTTCCGTTACCTTCTGAAAACAGACACCAGTAATAGCCAACATCTTACACATCAATGTCAAGGAAACAAGGAAGGACTGACTAATGCAATTAGCTAAACTAGAAGAGCACCGACTAATTGCTATACAACACCAGGAAATTCAGAAACAACAACAGAAGGCTTGGCACTACCGAAACATTAAAAACAAGAACTTGTCAATCGGAAATCTTGCACTACTGTATAACAGTCGAGTGAAAGGGAAACCATAGAAACTCCACACAGAGTGGATGGGACCCTACATTGTCGAAGAAATCAACACCAATGAATCAGTTTGATTGAGAACATTATAGGGCACAGTATTTCGAAAACTCGTAAACGATGCCCGACTAAAGAGATACCAAAACCGAGAAAATTAAAAAAAAATCAAAAGAGAAGCGGTTTTATAACTATTAACAAAAACTATAAAAACTAGAAAAATTAAAAACCTAATTCTAAAAGAATAAAAGAAAACCAAAATGACAGGAAATACTGACAAATGTAGTAGATCACGATTCAAAACTAATTGACACGACCACCATTGACATACTGCATATCGACCATATCATCAACATCGACAAGAGGATCAATAGGTACAATCAACCCATTATGACTATGGTCAGAAGGAGCACCAAAACCAGAATGCATTAAATCAACCTTCAATAGAGCGTCCTTTACCATCAAATCCGCCATTAATAGCACCATTGACAAGATCGTCATCCGCTTTACCTATACATACTACATCGAATGAAGAATTCATACTATTTTACCAAGAGCTAGAGCGACATAATTACTAGACCTCTGAGAGCAAATTAACTAAGAAGAAAGCTGAGCTAGAAATCAACAACATGGCTGCAAAGAAAACCAGAGCCAAGACAACCAAAGCAAAAGAGTTGGAATCCACTGTAAGTCCATTGGTGAAACGGTTGGAGAACATTGAAAAATCATAAGTACAGGAAACTTTATGGGCACGACACTGGGCATAAATCAAGAAATGGGCTTATGCGGATAAATCAAGGATGAAAGAATAAGGGAATAAAATAAGCCATAGCACTATCCTGAATTACATGAATGCACCCTTCATGGCGAGTTTCAGAGGGATGAAAGAGAATATCGTTAAATTTATCATCAGCCGATACCACAACGGGAAGTTCTAGTTCGATACACCAGTGGAAAAATCAGCTGAGACCATCTACAAACTAATTGGGCTCTTAAACAAAAATGACCTTGTTCTCGTGGGTATCAAAGAAGGACTGGTGAAAAGACTAACAGGAACATCGATGGGGAAAAAATACAAAGGATTGATTGTCGGTCAGATTAAAGCCTCTACACCCAAATTAGTGGCCAAAATCATGTCCACAGGCCTAACCATCGCAGGACGATGATGTGATTTAAAACTCGACATGCTGGAAGCTATCGACTGCATAGCAGAAACAGGGAAAGTATACTGTTGGGCTCAATACATGGCCGACATACTTAAATCTATTTGTGTAAAGTGCTAGGAATTAGGGGCAATAATCTGATTACCATCACTATTGATATGGATAGCTATGTATCACCTATGTCCAGTTGGGCATAAAGATTTCCTTGAACCGACAAAGTTTCACATGTGGCGTTTTAAGCCATTCTTAATGGGTGGAACTCAACATGAGCTGGAAGAGGGTAAAGTATTCTTGGAGAACTGGTTTCAAAATCTAACAGTCCGAACAGCGAGATGGAGGGTGCCTCAAAACATCCAGAGAATTCTACCACCATCAGCACACATCTAGTTGGAACTCGACCACACGGTAGTATGGCATTCACAAGATTCTACAACAAACGCAGAACCTCTCGACTACTATCCAACAGTCGAGGAAATTTTTGATGAACTAGATCGTTAATCCAAAACTAAAATAACCATACTGGTGGGCGCAAAAGAGATTAAATTCTCTATTGTCGAACCATTGACTGACCAGGAGAAGGAGGAAGATTATAAAGTTCACCTGCACATAAATACCTTCACTTCAGGAGACAATATGGAAGAATATCAAAACCTTCTTCAGATTGAAAACACATTGAAAGAAAAACAAACAATGGTACCGACAAAAAAAAATGCCATGGTCCAGACTCAATAGGAGGCGGAAGAAATAGAGACAGAGAATCTAGAATATCAGCTGACGAAAAATAATATCCGACAATTAGCTGCATAAATTACCAAGTCTCGAAAATTCCTAGAAAGTACAACAAAAGGAAAAGGGAAGCGCAAGATTATCCTCCAAGATATTTTAGAAGATGAGGACAACTTATGTTCAAAGGAAACCAACTTCTTGATAGACGCTGCTAAAAACAAAGTTTCTGTCGAAGAACAATTCAAACGATTTGTTGAAGAAGAGACAAAGCAGGTCAAAGCTAAAAAGGTAAAACTTATAAATCCTCTTGCAGCAGAAACCATTGATTTAGCTCCAACTCCCCTACCCCCATCCCCAACCCAAATAATACAGGAAGACATGCCAGTGTTTACCAACATCAGCCTGACCAACTTGTGCAAAAGTGCAATGTCAGAAACACTCAAGGAGAAATTCGACAAAGATGTTGACCTCCAGCGGTTCATCAATAAGTTAACCAACCTATTTCTCAAAGCTCAGCAGATCACCACCACTCATAAAATTGTCGACTCGAGCTATGCCCAACAAAGTCTCACCATACAAACCATCTAACCCTCACCTCCGATGAAAGTTGTGGGATTCATTCAATCGAAATTTCTTAGAAATTTCGACAAATCATCCCAAGTTGTCACAGCATAGACCTCATCTTTCACACCAACCTTCACACCAGCCAATGAACCAATTAGAGACCTAGAGGAGGATGATTAGGATGATTCACTAGCAATCGACCAAAACATCGATAACCTCTTTGACTCCATCCAATCTGATGACCCCATTGACCCACAACCAGAAGTCGAAAATCCTA
The DNA here is from genome assembly GCA_001517045.1 of Pseudotsuga menziesii. Classification (NCBI taxonomy): domain Eukaryota; kingdom Viridiplantae; phylum Streptophyta; class Pinopsida; order Pinales; family Pinaceae; genus Pseudotsuga; species Pseudotsuga menziesii. Next base: position 42,255 of record LPNX010647420.1, on the reverse strand, counting down.
TATTGGTAGAAGGCATCCCAACTACCCAGTGACCCCAACTCACTCATCATCCCCATCACCACCACCAACTTCAGAACCTTTTCCAAATCCAAAACCACCATCTTCACCACCATTGGAAGCACAAACAAACACAAGTCCCACCCATGTAAATCAACAAGTTAACCCTGTCACAACAGAAGTCTAGTCGACGGAGAACCCACCGACTGAAGAGCATCAAACATAGCAGCAACAACCAACATCAGTGCCGTCAGGATCAATAGTGGTCTGTCATTTCGAACATAAGAGCAAAAGAAAAGATAAGAAGAAAAAAGAGCATCAACAAACACAATAGATACCAACAGTTATCCACCTTCATCAACTAGGGTTGACTACTGCAGTCGACACACCGAAACTTAGAGATGGAGAATTGGGTCACCTATTGAGATCACTCACTTAGGAAGCTACAACCATAATTCAAAATGGAAAAGAACAAAGAGACAAACTGAAAGAAGAAAAATTCAAACTTTTGATGAAATGCAGGAATTTGACTCACACAGTTGTACCAGAAACAAACAAAACTGATACCGACAAATCATTTGAGAGAGTTTACTAGTTGCTGGAAGTGTTGTGTCAAAACTTTAGGCACAACTATAGGCCAATAAAGAAGAGATGAAAGAAGAACCATCTATGCTATTAGGACAACAGTAACCAACATTCTCAGAAGCACATAAGGTACTGCAAGAACATCTGGAAGAATCAACCACCATAGAAGAAGTATTGCGTAGCTGGTATACCCACTATGGTCAGGTATTTCAGCAAGCTCGAGAAACCTGGGAACATATCAAGACAATAGAGAACCAACAGGGTCTTGATAAAGCAATGAGGAGCAAAATACAAGAGCAAATTGCATTGGAAACAATGAAGCTAGGAAAGCTAGAGAACAAGCTCATCAATGGGTGAACCAAGCTCTTCCAAGCATCGACAAACTGGACACAATCTATCCACAAATACAAAGGTTGAAGGACACAACAGACGAAAAGGACCAATTCTTGGGGCCCGACATGAGTAATATTTTAGATCTTTCAATTTAGGAGAAAATGTCGACCTTGTCCAGCATTACAACCTTGACTATAGATATGCAGAGAGCTCTCCGTAGTTTGGCAAAATTTCAGCACCAACTGGCCATTACAACAGAAGCCATAGTCAAAGTATGTGTAAAAACAAGACCATCTATTAGACTGTACAACCCATGAAGATAAAACAAAGAGAAGAAGTTACCTAAGACAGATTTTTAATTACCTCCCATGTTTCTTCAGGATGATGAAATATTTTGTTCCTATGGGAGATGTTGGAGGAGCTAGTTGTTGAGCCGACTAGACTAGTTAGCCGACTAATCGGAGATTAGGTAGGCCTCCAAAGGTTGCGTCGATTGACCAAACCGATAAAGTAGTTATTCCTAATTATTTTGTAAATCATATATATTAGGCAGTTGAGCCAGATAAGAACTTAGTTCAGTTCTGTGTATGTATGGACCCTCTTGTGATTAACTAATATAATTTGTTATTTTATCACTTGTTTATGTCTCTTGTCTTTGTATGAATATATGAATTTATATGTGTATTATTGGTAACCTTATGTGATCTGTGTGATTACAACACCTTCTTTTTTCGTTCATCATGCACATCGTCCCACCATAGTGCAAGGTGACCTTTCAACCTTGTCATTGCAAATTTAACTCTTTTGTTTTCATCAATCTCCTTGTACTCAAAATACTTGTCCATCTCACTGATCCAATCTATTAGGTTCTCATCCTTCAAACTACCATTGAAATGGAGAGTTCAGGTTTTGGCCTAAAACTTGAGCCCAATACTTCCCTCAACAATCTATCTTTAGTAGGTACTAATTCTTCTTCTTCATGTACCTTGTTGGGCTAATATCGTTGTCTTCCCATTTCCATGGCCTCCAATCGAGCTTGCAGTCTCCTTATCTCTTCTCGGAGTTTTGCATTTTCCCTAGGCCTGCCTCTTTGACCTCATCCCCTTCCTACTGCTCTATTCATCTTTCTGGCATTGGTAGGAAAACAACAATGTTATTGCTCTGATACCACAAATTTATGGAAATAAGGCTGAAAAAGAAAAGCAAACCAAATAAACACAATAGTCCTAGCACACACAAAACTTGAGCAGAAACTGTTTCTCTATCAACCTTGTGCTGGTGTTAGTTTAAATAACACTTCGGGTTCTTCCAAAAAATAGAATAATTCATTCAGAATTAGACAGGCTTGCCTTAAACGTTCTCACAAAAGATTTTTTTGTTTGTTAGAGAAATTCAGATCCAAAACGATTGGTGAAGAAAAAAAACTTGATACGTTTCTGTTTTCACCCAAACGCAGCTTTACATGGGATTTTTTTTAAAAACCCGTTCTGAATAAACTCAACAATCAACGCTAATTTCATTTCATTTTGGTGGTCTCTATATAGTTAATTCGTACGTTGGTTTTTTTTTCTAGGTTGTTCCCACATTTTTCTCCACAGATAGTTATAAAGATATTATTAAAACAGAGTCCTCCAATGCTGGCAGTAAGAAAGGGAACATAATGTATAAATAAACTCAAATTTAACACATAGACAGTTCCAGTTATCCATTAATGCAAAGAAAACTTATTGCACAATATCTCCACATTTTCAATTGAATTCGTTCGCCAAATCATAAAATAACAGAACAAAGCTTACAAATTTCGAAATCTGTAGTAGCTTGCCAATCGTAATGTCGCAGAGAGATGTTAGTTATATTAAATTTCAAAACAGATCATTGATTCCTGAACAACCTGCAGATGTAATTTTTTTATATTCAGTTTCCATTTACAGAGAAGCGTTTACACAGTCTCTTACGAGAATATTTTCTTTCGTCCCCATTTTCCCCAAAAAGTAACTCAAAAATGAAAATCCCCACATTAAAACCCAACCCTCCCTTCCCAAAAATAAGAAAAACTACCCTAATTGTTTTTGTTGTTGTTGTTGTTTTAATTCAAATCTTTATTTAAAATCTAACCATCTCTTAACTAGATGTCCAAATTTTTTTCCTCAGCTTCAACATGTCACCAATCCTTCACATTGCTAAGCCTTTTGTTTAAATGTCTTCCTAATACACCTGCATCATCATCTTTGGTGAAGGCGCATTGGTGCAACTTTGGTATAAGTGCACCGATGCATCTTTGGTATAAATGCCTCCGTCAATCTTTAGCATAAACACATCGATGCATCTTTGACATAAGTGCACCGATGCATCTTTGGTATAAACACCCCCATGCATCAATTGTAGAAGCGCACTGGCGCATCTTTGACAGAAGCGTATCGATGCATATTTGTCAAAAGCGCATCGGTGCATCTTTGGCAGAAGAGCACAAGTGAAAGAAAACCTCCGCTAAAGCCTCTGATCGCTGGGATTTTTTAGTTATAATAAATTTCCGTAAAATCCTCCGAGAAAACATTCAGTACCATTGGTAGAGGTTGTAATGGAGTTTTTTTTGAAAATTATGACCAATCTTGTAACACTAAATTTTTTTGCAGCAACCTCCGTTACAAGGCCTTTTTCCTTCCAATGAGTGGATCTCCATGCTTGTTTAGTTCTTAGTATGAACACTCTTCTCTCCAATGGTATACCAAACAACTCAACCATTTATAAATGGATGCTCGAACCATGTGTGTATATTATCAAATTGACACTCAAAATGAGTTATCATACCTTGATGATCCACATAGGTACTTGGCCTTTGCATTTAACACCAATCACGGGACCATGTTTTTTTTGCATGATGCATACCAGTAAGCAAGGTAGGTCCAACGCCCACAATGCTATGGCCTACTCTCGAATAGTAGTCCACACGTGTTTAAGCTCATAAAATTAGGCTTGTCCTATTAAGCTTTAGTTTATTCTGGGATTATCCCGTGTCCGCTCTGAAACGAGAAAGTGATCGAATTTCAATATGATTTGCACCAAGCACAAATCAATTTCAATCTAAACTAGATTTTGATTTAACTCTAATGTATTTGATCCCTTTAGTGTCATCATTTTAGTATCTATCTCACTACAAATGTCCAAGAGTTGATAGTCATGTTTACCAATAATGGAAAAGTATATTAATGACATATTCTTAAAGCACGTATGTTAGCATATCACTATATTGTATATTTCTTCATTGAAAATAATATTTATTTAAAAGGAAACTCAATTAAGCCACATACATTATACCTATACTTTATATTTATGCACTAAATGCAGGTGTAAACTAATTTGTTGTGTAAAGATTTTGGTTAAACTAGTTTGTGATGTAAAAGATTTTGGTTTAAAAGAATGATGTAATTGATAATATTAAATAAATTATTATTTTACATCATTTATGTAAAATAGTTTTAATATGAGTAAAAAAATAATATCAGTTTTGTAATAAGTATTATTATTATATATATATTTTTTGACACACAATTTACAAAAAAATTAATATCAATTTTGTAATAAGTATTATTATATTTGTTTTTCTTAAAAATACAATTTACAAATACACTTTATAAGTAAAAAGTAACATTGCTCTCCACACCTGGTGTTTGAGGACAAAAGTTCTATTTACTATTTTCAAAAATATCAACTTTGAGTATCTCTATCGAGAACAAAATGTGGACGCTGATATTTATAAAAAAAAATGCACTAGAAGAGGAGGAAATTATTTTATATTGGGGATAATTTTCCACAATATGAGAAGTGGATGAGAAAGGCGGTAGGTTTCATGGTGTCTGCAAGTTGCAGGGGTTGTCGGTTTTTGAGGGAGGGGCCAGGGGCTAAAGCTTGTACCTCCGTCTAGGGGGTCGGGTATTGGGAGGGGTGAGCCTACGGATGGTGGGGCAAAGCCCCCTGATTAGAGCTCAGAGATGGAAATCGAGAAAGACAAAGGAAAAATGCAATCATTCGATACCCATTTGGGGAAGGATGGAGAAGGAACGAGTGGAACCAATAAAGAAACCATGATGAAAGGAGAGAACATAAAGACAAAGGAAAAATGCAATCATCCGAAACCCATATGGGGAAGGAACGAGTGGAACCAATAAAGAAACCACGACGAAAGGAGAGAACAGAAAAGCATGGCCGCATGTGTGCCAAAATCAAAGACTGTACCAAAGCTCCAGATCAAATCGGATCGCATAAGGGAAGACATCAACTACATGAAGGAGCGAGATCTCATTGGTAAATTTGTTGGGATATGGACCACTGATAAGACCTTAGTGTGGTGGATAAACACAACCTGGAAACCACAAGGCCACTATGATCCGCAACCAAGAGAAAAATGATTCTTCACAGTTATCTTATTTAATGAAGAAGACATAACCAAAATATTTGAGAGCAGGCCTTAATTCTTAAATTCTGTTGGTATCTTCTTAAGACAATGGAAAGAAAGATTTAATCTAGACAAGGAAAATATCACAATAGCCTCGGTCTGGATCAGAATCTACTCCCTTCCTACAGAGTAATGGACAGAAGAAACCCTGATAGACATTGGGAACATTCTAGGGAACTTTGTAAAAGTCTCAGAGCAAACTTGATAGAGGCAGTACACATCCTATGCTTGGATCTGCATCTATCTTGATATATCACAGAATCTTTCAGATGGAATTGACTTAACATGGGATGATGAGGATTGGTTTCAAGAAATCGACTATGAACAAATACCGTTCAGATGTAGGCGATGTCATGAGCATGGACACTTGTTCAGAGATTACTCGTAGAATAAAAAACCAGGAGGAAAGAAAGATCAAGAAAATCAAGATACCGAGGGGTTTACCAGAGTCCAAAACAAGAAAAGATCAACCAAGAAAACTATGCGCCCTGAAACCTATAAAAAAGTACAAACTCAAATTAGGTTGAAGTCCTCCAAGAACCCAAGTAGACTATCACTCAACAAGAAGAAAAGATTCAAGATCAACAGATTTAAGAAACCGAACTGAGCATGAAGATCCAGACCCAGGAAGAGCCTCAGGAAATCAAAGAAGATAATAATAAGACATTAGAAGTTGAAGAGGAATAAATGGAGATAGGATATCTTGATTTAGCAGGTCTGGAAATGACATGCTATGAGAATTTCACCGAAAATATCCCTCCACAATAAGTCACATTACTGGAAAAGGCGATAATCAAGGCCAAATCGATGAAGTTTCTTGGGGTCTCGTCAGAATCCCTCAAAGGTCCTCAGATGGAAAAAAGAAAGGGAATAAAGAAAAACGAGGAAGGCACAGTAATGTGCAAAGGATTCAAAAGGTAGGGGCACAACTGGTGGCATCTGGGCAATATCCTACTATAGATGTGACCCTTTCTCCTGCAAATAAATAAGTTTACAATGCAGATTACATCCTGCAATATTAGAGGCTGTAACAACACCTTGAAGATTCGTCTTATAAGGAGAAGGATAGAAATGGAAAATATGGGAATAATTTTCTTACATGAAATTAAATGCTCGGAGGAGGAAATGAAGATTATTGGAGGAAAAGTTTGGAGGGGAAGTGAGGCCATAGAAGTGGACACTAAAGGGGCGGCTGGAGGTATTGGGATTCTTTGGAAACCAAGAGAGGTTTCCCTCTTTGAATTTTCTGCAACTCAGTTCTCTCTGTCGGCAACATTCCATATCTTAGGTACTAGTACCGGGGGGTTTATGACCAATTTTTACGGACCTCCTCGGGCAGAACATAAAGTGCAATTCCTGGACTCTTTAGGGGTGCTTAAAAGGACATCAAAAGGAAAACCCTAGATTCTTGGAGGGGACTTTAACTTGGTTAGGAATTTTGATGAAAAAAAGGTGGGATACGACAGCTAAACCCTATCAGTGAGTATTTTAATGAAGTTATTAATAACCTAGAATTGGTCGATGTCAAAAGAACCAATGGTACCTTTACGTGGAATAATAAAAGAACATGAGACAGGGGCATAGCTTGTTGGCTAGACCACATTTTGGTCTCGAAATCCATTATGATGGCTTGGAGAGAGCTGAGGGCTGTGGTACTCCCCTTAGCCGGTTCATACAACTGGCCAATTAATTTGGAATAGGAAAGCGTGGGGGTTAACCTGCGAAGACCATTCCATTTTGAGAAATTTCGGCTCCTCTAGGATTACTTCTCGGAGGAACTCAAAGAACGGTGGGAGGAAATTCCAAGCATTAGAGGAATGCAGATGTACCAGTTTCAACAAAAGCTAAAAATCCTTAAATCAAAAAACAAGAAATGAAACAAAGAATCATTTGGTAACATCTTTCAAGCTAAAGCAGAGTTGGATGGAAAAATCAAAGAGGTACAAATAAAAGGCATGCATACTGGTTTCACGGTAGACATTCGGGAACAAGAAAAAGTTCTGATCCACAAATTTAGCCAAAGAGAACAACAGGAGGAAGTATTATGGAATCATAAATCCAGAGTTAATTGGCTCCAAGAAGGGGAACGAAATACCATGTTCTTTCACAAAGCTTCCATTCAACATCGCCAAGGAAACCGTATGTCTAGATTGAAAACAGAAGGAGGACACATTGTCGAAACTCAGGAAGACCTAGAACTCACACTAAACTCCTTTTTCGCCAAACTTCTAGAAGAGCCAAATTGGGACAGGGATGCAACCCAGAGGGAGTTTCTGCGGCACATACCAAAATTCATCATGGAAGAGAATAATTTCATGCTTCTGAAACCTATTACGTTAGAAGAAGTTGACATTGCAGTTAAGAAAATGGCGAATGAAAAATCCCCGGGACCTGATGGGTTTACTTCCAACTTCTTGTATTCCTATTGGGATTGGATGAAAGAGGAAGTATGGGCTCTGGTGGAGGACTCAAGGAAGACTGGTAATATTCTAAAATCTTTTAATGAAACCTTCCTAGTGCCTATTCCAAAAGAAATTGGAATGGAATACCCTGGAAAGCTTAGACTGATCGCCCTATGCAATGTCATATATAAAATCATCTCTAAGGTTATAGCCAATAGGCTTCGTCCCCTGCTTCCTTTCATCATCTCTCCTGAACAAGAGGGATTTGTTGAAGGAAGGAAAATTTTGGATGGAATCATCTTGATCCATGAAACCATACATTCGATCAAAATCGGGAAAATCCCAGGTATGCTATTGAAATTAGATATGTATAAATCTTATGATAAATTGAATTGGAAATTCTTAGCAGGTGTGCTTCAGGCTTTTGGATTCTATGACCAATGGACTGGGTGGGTTATGAAACTGGTTTCATCATCCTTCTGCTCCATTCTAGTAAATGGTACCCCCTCCTTGCCTTTCTAGGTCTCAAGAAGGATCAAACAAGGTGACCCAATGTCCCCCTTTCTGTTCATTTTAGAAGCCGAGGGTTTCGGCAGAATGCTTAAGAACTTGCGAATTGATAATAAGATTAGAGAGCTATCCCTTAATGATGAGTTGGAACCTCAAACCCATCAATAACTTGTAGATGATATGATCCTTATGGGTCCTTCCACTATTCTGGAGGCCCACTGCATAAAATATGGGTTGGGCACTTTCCTGGAAGCCAATGGACTAGAAATCAATAAGAAAAAATCCCAGGTATACTTCTTCAATACTCTGAAAATCACTAAAAGGAATATTCTCAGGATATTGGGTTTCTCAAAAGGAGGGATCCCTTCCAGGTGTTTAGGAGCACCGCTTACAGAATCAACCATCAAACAGGTTTCTTGGAAGGATCTTCTAGACAAATTCAAGCAAAAACTTAGCCAATGGACTTTTAGATCCCTTAACTTCCCCAGTAGACTTATTCTGGTCAAGTCTGTCCTTCAGGCTATGCCGCTCTATCTTTTCTCGGTTTTGGCTGCACCAAAATCTGTGATAAAGCAGATTAGGAATATTCATAGGAACTTTTTGTGGGGAGGATCTGATAGTCACAGAAAACGGCCATTGGTGGATTGGAAAATAGTATGTAAACCCAAAGATGTGGGAGGGTTAGGACTTTGTGACCCATTGGATATTAATAAAGCACTAGGAGCCAAGATATGGTGGAAATGGATAACCCAGGAGAAAGAATCATGAGCTAAGATATGGCATGCGAAGTATGCCCCCCATTGGCCAAAACAATCGTTGATAAGATTTGGGGAAGACCTCCCGGGCTCCAACATCTGGAAATCGGCTGAAGAAAACCGAAACCTCATTCGAAGACACAGTTTTTGGGAGGTTAGAGATGGAATCTTGGCTTTGTTCGTTATCAACGCCTGGAACAAGGAGCCTTGTATTGAAAGTTGGGATGATGTTCCAATTCTTATATACCATCTCCTGAATAGCCATATGAAAAAGGTGAGTGAAGTTTGGGACTCCGGGTCCCCTGACAAAATATTTAAGACAGGGAAAGGGAAAGACTGGTGGAAAACTTTGGTACCAACAGAGGACATGGAATATTTCTACATGGAATTCTTCTCCAAGAAGATCCCTTGGCATACTGGCCCGGATAAGATATGATGGGGATATTCCAACCTTGGAAGATTCAATATTAAAGAGGCCATTAGGTTGATGACTGAAACTCATAGGTTGGAAAAGGAGGCTAAATGGAGAAAAATGTGGGGAGGGAGATGGTGGTCCAAAGTAGCAACTTTCAACTGGCTCATTCTCAAATGCCACATTCTCACATGGGATAATATACAGGTTAGGGGGATTCTAGGTCCTTCAAGATGTATCCTTTGTGAAAACAACAATGAAACAATAAACCACCTTTTGGACGAATGCCCAATTGCGGAAGCTATCTGGGAAAGAGGTGTTGGGTTGTTTAAGAAAAATCACAAGCTTGAAAGGAAGACCCGACATAACGATAGTTGAATGGCCAACGAATATATTCAAAAAAAAAATTGTGAACAGGATTTGGGAGCTGTTTCTAGGCTTCACGGTCTGGGAAATTTGGAAAACTTAGAACTTAATTTTTTTTGAAAACAAACAGAGATGGGTTGAGGAAATTTAGGCGATGATAGAAGCTCATCTAAAAGAAACTATAACGTTAACTCTATGGACCTAGGAGGATTATGCAACAGAAGCAACTGAAAAGAAAATTCTTCATGGATGGGGAATCTTAACATTACTTGTGAACAATTCACTCCCCAACAAAATGATTAAGCCATCGCGCTACTCTGATTTATGGCAAATTCCCTTGTCAGGTGGCTTCAAAATCAACTTCGACGGACCTGCAAAAGGGAACCCGGGACCTACTGGTTTTGGCGAAGTGGTTAGGGACTGATAAGGAAGACTTCATAGCATCGTTTGGGGTAACATAGGCATCAACACTAACAACCTAGCAGAGTTAGAAGGCATCATAAATGGGGTTTTGTGGGCCTTACAACACCAACGAACTCCATTGATTGTGGAAGGGGACTCTCAGGTTATCATCAACATAGACATAAGGATTCATAATGGCGCGACCATAGGCTAGGTCTCCAAAAACTCATGATGGGGGGGAAGGCTTACAAAACTAAGAATATGGTTAAGGAATAACCCTGCGCTCATGTTCTCGCACGTTAAATGGGCAAGTAACATGGTGGCAGATGACTTGGCCAATGAAGGGGTTGGAAAGGTTATCTCCTTCCATGCAGAGGAAAACAATGACACGAGGGACAAATTGTTATGGAGAAGGTTCCAAGCGCTTGCGGTGGATGACATCGAGAGGATATATGGAGGTCATTCACAATAGCTATCCATTCCTTCACTCCCGATGCAGGACAGGTGCAATCAATCTTCCACCTCAACCCTTCTTTTTGACACTCCCCCCCACACATGCGAACCCCATGTCATAACTAAGAAGCTATCGGATAGCCACATAATCTGATATGATGGCGATTCTCTAGACATCCCCATGCCAGGTGTGAATGAAGGCGACGAAATATCCTTCCCACTTGCCATTAATTCCATGCAGGTTGATGTTAAGGCTAGGACAAGTGGGAAGTAGATGTGAAAAGGATGGTGGCATGCCCGCTCGATTTAGAGAGGACGATCTGGGGTCAGGCCATCATTTATAAGAATGTCAATAGACACGCTTGGGGGGTATGGAGAGGTACTTGGGATCAGGCCCTTTGGGTTTACCGGTGGGGTAATCTTGAGTCTCTATTCCTGAATTGCCAAAATCCATAAGTCCCATACGAGGCTGCCATCAATGGGGGTTAGGGAAGTCAATATTTCGCATGGAAAGAAGGATTTGGAAAAGATTAATGGGATATGGACTTCTAAGGTTGAAGCTTCACATGGTGTGAAATGGAAACATCAACTGACGAGGATGAGGGTGGGTTACATATCCAAGTTAAGGGGAGCGACTATATATTCATCTCTAGATGGTGAATGCATCACCATGTTCAAGCTCAGTCTTGATCACGTTCTTTTGGAAGCCTCTCGAAAATATTTGCTATGTGAGACGATGGCCCAACAATGGCGTGTGCGACGTCGCCAGGGGAAACGTGTAAGAATTGAAGGGGGGAAATGTATTGCAGACTTGCTCATCTCGTAGTTCTCCGCTTATGGAAGATAGCCCGGCTCCTTTATCATCCAATTTGGGGGTGAAATATATGGAAAAGACTCCCCTATTCTCATCGATCTCTAGAACTCACTGTCGTTTTCATCCAACCCTAGATTTCACCTTTTCTTTTTTGGAATCTCATCAAACTCTGGAACTCACCGTCATTTTTGTTTAGCCCTAGATTTCACCTTTGCTTTTTTGGAATCAAGCGCTCATTGGAATGATTTCACCTCCATATTTTTTAGGGTTTGATGAAATGATTTTATCCACATTGATAAGGAGCATAGCAAGGAGTTGGAGGGAGGCCACATCGATGAGGAGCATAGCAAGGCATTGGATGCTAGGTAGAAAATTAATTCCAGATAAGATTAAAGTTGTTTTTTATTTAAATTAACTAAAGTGGCTATTGATTCCATAGATGTTTGCATTATTTTGTATATTTAGTCAATGCATTTGTAGTTTTTTTTATTAGCTGCAATCTCATCTATCTGCTCTGTTTTGATCATTTATGTGTGTGGGTTAAGTATGTTGTTTACACATGTGGATGTGATGGATCATTTATGTGTGTGGGTTAAGTATGCCATTTATGTATGTGGGTTAGGTATGTCACATGGGTTAAAAAATGCATCACAACAAAACATTGGAGTTAAGTGTGCACGCGCCATTGTGGCATTAGTAAGGGTGTGTATTCATCATTCAACATGTTATCCCATTAGATCTCTATGTTTGAGGCACTCGGGCTAGGGAAAAAATTACCTCTAGATCACAAGCTCATAGGAGGCAAGGATCACCTTTTTCTTGGAAACTCCATAGGAAACAAGGATACATTACCTTGTGGACGTCACTATGTAGCCTATGGTAAGTTCCTAGGGCATTGTACTACATCATTTAAAATGAGGATGGTTTCTCATTGTAGTCTAACCCCAATTCTATCCACCCACTTTCCATAGTGAATAAGTATTGGTTCCCATAATATTGCAAGGATTGATGGAAAAAGGTTTGAGTTGAAAGGCACTCATCTTTAATTTACTTCACCAGGCAGTAGGTGTCAAGGAACTATTGTATTTTTAAGGTCATGGGTTAACCTATGGTAGGTTCTTGGGGCATTGCACAACGTCATTTAAAAGGTGGAAGGTTGCTCATTCCTTTCTATCCTTGTTATTTCATTGTGTGGCTTCTCTCTCGTTGTTCACTTTGGCTTGGATTTCTTTGGTGCCTAATAGAAATGACCCATACAACAAGACTCCAATGTATTTTTGAATACAATATCATTATTGTCATCATCACCATTGACATCATCATCATCATTGTCTTCCTCATCTTAATAATCAATATTAAAACACAAATAAAAACAAAAATATATATTACATATGCCCCTATTTATCACCTACTTTCTTTATTCATCCTCCGCTACTTTATTCACTCATCTTTATGATGATTGTTTCCTCTTTACTTTATAGGTTCAAAGGTTTGAAGTTTCAACAAAATATCCTCCATCATTATTTTCCATTTCTTAGGTATAGATTTTAATCCTTGCTTCCATATCCAAATGGTCACCTCCACCTCTTTTTTATTATTTAAATATTTTTACTTATTTTTAATTAATTAATTTACTTATTTATTTAATTATTAAATAAATATTGCATTTGATTTTTTTTTTTAATTTGGGGTTAATACAAAACATAAATATTTGGTAAGAATAAACTTTATATTTGTATTAAGAAGTATTATATGGCTTACATACCATTCATCAAGCCTCATCCCATGTTATGCCACTTGGTTTATGATACCATATACAAGTCTCCTAGTTTACCACCCATACACATTTTTTCCTCGACCAATTTAATCAAGAAGACATGCTAAAATATACTCATGTGCTAAAATTGAGTACAAAGTTAGTCCAAGGTTCCACATAATATAAAGGAGATGATTAATAATTCTTTATGTTAAAATTATATTGCCAAAGGAAGAATATCATGATAGAGAGGATTCTAGGTGATATTGGATAGGGAAAAAAGTAAAAATTATTAAGCATCCATCACCAAGATGATTTACCATATTTAGATGTTTGGCATTTTTTCTTATCACATAGTGACCGTTCAAACTACAAAATTCCTAGGTCTTTCAAGCAATTCCCTCTGGGAAGTCTTTGAGCTCGGTGATCTAGCTCAAGTGGTTGATTGATTTCATATTTATAGCAAGATGTATTGAGGTTGAATCCCTAGGTTGGATAGATGTGTTGCATGTCTTGCTCAATGTCCCTACTAGGATAGGTATCATTATAAGAATCAATGAGTTTTCATTAGGTACCATCTACAAATGCAAGGAAGTACTTGAGGATTTATTCACAAGCTTTAACTTAAATAAAAAAAAAGTACAAAGGTGTACATATACTGCCCCCTTTTGGATTTGAACTTGTGACCTCCTAAGAGGAAACACATGCTATTAACCATTAGGCCCACTATATACAACACTTTAAGCTTTAATAGTTAATCCATTGTACTTTCAAACTTTAACCTTAATATGCTAACAATACATAAAAATACCTATACAAAAACAAAAACAAAACAATGTGTTACTAAATAGAACTTTAATTTTGTATTTTGTATTTTTATTTATTGTTATGCAGTTTGTGTATCATTGAGTATTATGAGTAAAATTGGCGGTAATAAGTAGCTTTGGTGAATCAAAGCTACTTCTTTTGGTGAAGTATAAAAAATGGCGATATTTTGTATTTTTATACTTCTTCTGTGGCTACAAAGTATAGGATCAAATCCATCGGAAAAATGATCATCATACCCATGAATTTCTTAAAACTAGCAGTAAGAACATTGATCAAACAGTACACAAAACAAATCCAAGAGGCTATTTTAGGTGTTAATAATGGAATTACTAAATTTCCTTTCAATAATTTCAACTCATGCAACCATCTACAAACCAAGTATGATGATGCGATGTATGATGTACTTGATGTTGAAATTCACTTGTCCTCGACAACATTTGAGTGACCTTAATAGAATTTGAGTGACCTTAATGGAATTTGAGTGACCTTAATGGAACTTGTCCTCGACATCATTTCAATGATAAGTTGGATCTATTGCATACAAATTAAAGAATATTCAGTCCAGTTAATGCTCCAATTCGAGTGTTACTTCTATGCTCAATTTCACTATGCATGTTTATGAATTTTTCACTGTAAAATCAATTTCCTTCATTCTTATTTCATTGTGAGGTTCAATTTGGCGTGAAGATATTGTGGAATTAATAATTTTACATATGAAGAGTCACATTATGTTAACAAACTTAAGTTGTTAACTTAAAAAAATTAAGAGTTTGAATGTAGACGCCCACATTCTATTTCAAACATGAAGAGTGGTAGGGAATTCTAATAGAAATGTTTTCAAATGTAGTGGCATTCAATACCATCACATGAGTTGATTAGGTTGTGGATTCAACACAAATTAATGGAAATTTATCATAACTACTTCAAGGTCAATTTTTAGTTTACCCCTCGTTGCTTCTAGTATGTGTAGGAATGCTCTATTTAAGATTGTTCAAGGTGATAGAATGGTGAGAGCTCACTATAATTAACCCATGGTTAATTCTTAATGTAACCCTAGCTACTCTTAAGAGAGATCTACTAAGAAATCCTTAAAATAGGTAGATCATTGGGAGTTTACCACAATAGCTTATTTTTTAATATCTATGCACCTTTAACTTGTCCTACTAGACATAGGAAGGCATAACATGTGAATCCCCATAGCAATAGATCAATGGGAGTTTACTACAACTAGCTTAGGCCCCATTCTTAATGCATCTCTAACCACTCTTGGTAGGCATGGATGATATCTACTAAAAATATTTATGTAGTAAATCAAGGGGAGTTTATGTTAATCCCTATATATTGGGACACTACATTTCATTTGTTTTATTAGTATTGCTTTTATTGATTAATATTTGGTTTCTCTCTCTCCTAATTTTATGTTATTTTGGGAATTTATTGCATAATAATTTACAACTACTAACCCATGTTCGATTCTCAATGCACCCCTCAACTCCTAGTAGAGTTATGAGCCTTGTACTTGTGAATCCCTCAAGCAATGGATTGATGTGGGATACACCAACTATCGCAAGTCAAATTGTCAGCGCACCCATAGCCATTTCTAATAGGCATAAGAGGGTTCTACCTAAAAATTATTGAAGTAATGAAATGGTGGGAGTTTACCACAACTAGTCCATGTTTGATTCTCAACATACCCTTAATTGATTCAGATAGGCATAAGGGGGCTCTAACCGAGAATCCTTGATGTAGTGGGCTAGTGGAAGTTTAACATGGCTAATCAAATTTTGATTCTAAATGCACCACTAGTTATCATTGGTAAGTGTAGGGGCCTTTGCTTAAAAATACAGTGGTAGATCAATGGGAGTTTACCACAAATAGCTTAGGTTCAATTCTCAATACACCTCTAATCACTTCTAGTAGGAATAGGATGACTCTCCTTGAGAATCCCCAAAGTAGTAGTTCTATGAGAGGTCATCACATCTAGCCCATTTTTAATTCTCAACACACCCATGGAAACTCCTAATAGATGTTTTGGGGATATCCTTGAGAATCCATGAAATAATAGATCAATGGGACTTTACCACACTAGATCATGTTCAATTCTTAAAGCATCTCTAGTTTCTCCTAATAGGGGGTAATAAGGCTCTACATGAGAATATTTGAATCAGTACATCGATGACGATTTACTACAATTAGTTGAGGTTTGATTCTTAGTGCATCCCTAACCACTCCTAGTAGGCATAGTAGGGTTCTACGTGAAAATTCTTAAGTGTGATAAATTAGTGGGAGTTTACTACAATTATCCCAAGTCCATTTCTTAGTGCACCCCTAGTGACTCTTGGTAGGTGAAAGTGAGTTCTATCTAAGAATCTCAAAATGATAGATTAGTGGAAATTTATGACAATTAGCCCAAGTTTTGATTCACAATGCACCCCTTGCTACTCTTTATAAGCATAAGTGGGATCAAGATGCAAAGAGTAAGAGACAACTATAAGTAAGTCTTATATTAAATTTACCATCCAAGTCTTTAATTGACACTATCAACTAAGATTTGACACATTGGATTGTTGTGACCTTCTTATCACTCCTTACCAATGCAATTGTAAGGCATTATTTTGAAGGTGAAGTCCATAATTTTAGGTCTTCTTTCTCATTATCATGCCTTTTGGTAAGGCAATCAAGAGGGTAGTGGCATGCATCAACATGGAAAATGGTTTCGACATAGAGGTTATACACATTATTTGTTTTCATTAAATAATTTAAATTCATAATCATGACTATCAATTCACTGAATCATGGACTGGTACACATCACAACAAATTTTAGAGCCCCGATCCCTTAATTACTCACACCTAGAACTTTCTCAAATCTAGCCATTAAAAAACTTACTTTCGTATTTTGGTTCAACTTAAAAGGCGGATTGTTGAGACTCAAACACGTAGTGAGTTGCGAGGATTCAATTAACTTAGTCTTGATTCCATTGCCCCTCCATCCCATATATGTATGTTTTCATGACAATTGTTGAACAAAAAAATTTGATGCCCTGACCTGGTTATGCTAGATTTGCTAACTTGGTTGGTATGTATGAATTTTTTTTTAATGTTTTTTGAGTTGTGTATTATTTTTCTTAGGTGTTGAATCCTTATAATTCTTACATCTCTCAAGCTTGGATTGCACATGGATTCCCCAATATGGTTATGACATAGTCTAAGTAGTTTTCTTTGTATAATGAAGTGTGCTCAAAGTGGAAAAAATACAATAGAATAGTTGTTAAGTTACTGTTAATGATAGACATATGACAACTTGATGTGTTCAAAATAAATTTTATTGAAAATATATCATTTTTTCATATAAACATTAAGAAGTGCTCAATTATTTAAAATTGTAAAAATTTAAAAGAACAGTATTTATATAATGAGAGGTGCTTCAAATTTCAAATTTGATCACTTACTCGCCCTTCAAATTTAATCACTAAGTACATGTTGATTTTTATAAAGACCCGCCCTTCAAATTTCTGATTTTTATAAAGACCCACCCTTTCAAATTTCAAATTTGACCACTGATCCGCCCTTCAAATTTGATCACTGTAGAATCGTTGGTCAACTTTCACCTATAGAATATATTTCATTGGTCACTTTTCAGTCATGATCGCCCACTCCTCAACTCAAAACCAGAGCATTCTCACATCATAAGGCACTTACTCTCGATCTACTAATCGACTGGGATGGGCGCTAATCCACTACCCCCAAAAAACCCCATCGAGATGAGATTCAATGGGTGGTATAGTCAGGGCACAATTGCCATATATTATTTATATTCTTTGTGTTTTTTGCCATATATTATTTATCTTCTTTGTGTTTTCGGGCACTGTTCAGTAGATAATTAAACTCCCAATGAATCCAACAGATTATTCATGGGATTTCTCCTCGCGCAGCTATGTCGGAGCTTTCAACTTTTTTCCACGGTGTTATCTTTCACATGGAAATGGTGGCTTAGCAATTTTATACACGTCAATGAAATGTGGTCACGATTTTTATATCCTCCCAACTGAAGTGCAAGCAAACAAGAAGATGGGGCCAAGGGATTCTTTACAAGTACGGAAATGGTTTTCTAGTGCACGCATCTTTGTTTTCTGAAACATAGAGTGGTCTAGAGTTTGAATCCCTGAACGGAATATCTACACCTGAACATCCAAACCCATCACACAATGTCTTCTACTGTGGCGTTTACAACGAACACCTCTGTAAACAACAACACACCCAGAATAAAAAAATGTCTTCTACTGTGGCCTTTACGGCAAACACCTCTGTAAACAATAGCACACCTTCTGGACACTATCTGTTCGTCAAACCACCAGAAAATGCACCGTAGTGATTTCAACAAGAAATGCAAATCGTGAAGTAGTCGGAGAGGAAGATCCAACCTAATCTCAAACCACGAATTACACTTGTGGGAAGGATATGAGCCTCACAATCTAGGGAGAAACTGTGTTGGAACCAATATTCAACAGCAGAATTGCTCCCAATCCAGTGGAAATGACCCTGAAGTCTTGTCATTCTAAAAGCCCTGAAAACCATCAAAGCCCTTAAAACCACCAAAGCCCTAAAATCCCCATTGCATACACTCTTTTTGAAATGGACTTTCACAGTCGGTCCTTGGTAGGATTCAAGGGCCTATCCTTGGAGACAACATACCTGAAACACTCTCTTTACCCATCAGTTTAAGCTGAGTGGAAGCCTTGTGATAGCACATAAACAACCTAATTTACTCCTGTCCTACCCATTTGGATGCGTTTTTGCAACTTATATATATATTTTTATGTCCCACTCAAGCATTTGCGAGATCTAGAGATTTTTTAATGTTGTTCTATGTTGTAATGGAAAGACACTACCAAAATTCACTTGTAACTTGAACCAATAACTCTTAGAAATAACCTTGATCCTGAGTGCCTTACAGATCTGGAAATTCTACAGCTCGAATTTGGATACTCCCAGAAGGTCCATGTGGATCAGCGATCTAGATTTCCCCTCCAAAAGCTGTTGTTTTTAAATATTTCGAGGGTATAAAAATTGGAAGGAGGAAGGATATGACAACCCTTGATTGGAATGTGAGTTATGCATTTTTGTGTTATATGAAGGATCATTTTTATATTATGGTTTCTAGTTTTGAAGGATCTTAAGCATGAGATTGGTGTTGTGAATTCTTGATATTTGGTATTATATTTCAATTTAATGTCAATTACATTGATTTACAAGTAGCCTGAAATCAATAGAAACCCTTTTATATTTCTCTCAGCATCAGTTATAAGGATGACCTCGCCGTAAATAAATGTGAAAAAAAATATTCTCCAACACTAAACAACCAACCCAAGTGACAAGTTGTTCAGATCTTCCTTGTTAGCAATACCCCATACACACGCATCAAGCCAAAACCAGGTATTTTGGTGTTTTGTTTTGGTGTATTTCGGTTCAGTTCACCTATTAAATTTTTTTAGACACTGAAGAATATGATGTATAAAAATTGCAGCGACACATTCATTAAAAAAACCATCAGTACTGTAAAATCCCCGACACACTGATAGTCTATGTAATCAGAAAGATATTAACCCGTCGATAGTCTGTGTATACCATTAACCCACATATTGTATTTGTAATCTGGAATATATTATTACTGGGGCAGTGAAGCCTAACCTTGTTCTACAATATCTTATTTGTATACTGTATATTCCTGAGTATAATGATGAACTTTTTAATAATTGAATATTTTTTAACTCGAATGTTATCTGTATCGAACCAAATTCGACTCGGTATTCAGATTCGAATTTGGTAACTATGCGTGCAGGTTTAATATTGTCAGCCATTCCCCAGTAAATATTTGATGATTAGGAAAGTATTTTTATGATTAACTCCTTTGACTAACTTATCCTTGGTGCTTAGGGGCAATTATTAGAAATGAGATGCATATAGAGCACATGTAGATGTCAACAGAATTAGAGCATGCTTTGTCGTGATGGAGTAGGCATTTATTCTGCTAATTTTGTATTATACTAGTCATGTTTATCAATTTATGAGTCAAATCACTGAATATGGTAGTATCGAAGAGGATTTAAAGTCTCATAGCATAAAATATTCAAGGAAAATCTTTTGCTGCATTCATGACATCGCACAATGTTGCATTCATTTGTTTGAGATTGGAAATTTATGAAGAGTAAAAACTACTTTTGTGGGATTTTTTGATGACCCAACTTCGAGAATGCATTTCTAATTAGACTTGGCATGTTTTATATCATATTATCCTTTAGGAGCTGCAATCATTTGGATCTGGCATGGTTTTTTATTTTGCTCTAGGCTTATATAATATCATTAAAATCGAAGACTATTAATATCTTAAAATTTTAGGTTGGATGTTTCTATACATATATTGTACAAATAATTCAGATTTATAGTGCATATTAGATGTCATTCATCATTTTTTATGTCCACTGTCTTGTTCAAAGCTTCAAACTTAACAGGAAGTCCTGAGCATACCCTATTCCAATATGCGTCCAATGTGTTCAATCAGGTCTGTACACAATATGGAGCCTTTAAGACCATTTAAGAGTGTTCTTCGTTAGCCGCGTGCCTAATTGTGAAAGCCTTTCCGCACCAGTTGTTTTCTAGCCAAAAAGGGAAATTTAATCCAACTTGCCTTCTTTTCATCATGAAAGTCCAAATCAATAATGCATCCAGTTCGATTTTCTTCAGTACTCTACAAAGTTCCAACGCACATTTTGAATATTAACTACGAGGCATGTCATCCATTTAAATTCTCCATATTGATGAAACCCTAATAACCAAGGAGAGCTATAATGTCTGTTTTGGGATCAACTTCAAGAGTATCTATAGTTTTCCTAAATATGGCTTTTTAATAACCAAGGAGAGCTAGAATGTCTGTTTTGGGATCAACTTCAAGAGAATCTATAGTTTTCCTAAATATGGCTTTTTAATAACCAAGGAGAGCTAGAATGTCCGTTTTGGGATCAACTTCAAGATGATCTATAGTTTTCCTAAATATGGGTTTTTTTGCTAAGAACTGCAGTAAGGTCAAGGTCTGTGCAAGTGTAATATTGTTAGCCTTTCCCCAATAAATCTTTGATGATTAGGAAAGTATTTTTATGATTAACTCCTTTGTCTAACTTATCTTGGGTGCTTAGGGGCAATTATTGGAAATGAGATGCATATAGAGCACATGTCAATAGAATTAGAGCATGCTTCGTCTTGATGGAGTAGGCATTTATTCTATTAATTTTGTATTCATGTCCATCAATTTATGAGTCAAATAATTGAATATGGTAGTATCGAAGAGGATTTAAAGTCTCATAGCATAAAATATTCAGGGAAAATCTTTTGCTGCATTCATGAAATCGCACAAAGTTGCAGACATTTGTTTGAGTTTGGAAATTTATGAAGAGTAAAAACTACTTTTGTGGGATTTTCTGATGACCCAACTTTGGGAATGCATTTCTAATTAGACTTGACATGTTTTATATCAAGTTATCCTTTAGGAGTTGCATTCAATTGGATCTGGCATGGTTTTTACTTTGCTCCAGTCTTATATAATATCATTAAAATCAAATATTATTAATATCTTAAAATTTGAGGTTGGATGTTTCTATACATATATTGTACAAAGCATTACTTGTGAAGGAGAAACAAATTTTTCTCTTAAAACTGAACAACGAATATTGTATATAGATAGATAGTCTATTAGTGGCCAAAAGTAGCCAACTGGTCTGAGAAAGTTACAACATATCTAACTATATATGAAGGTAGACCAACTCTCAAGTAACCAATGAGCTCAGAGAGATCAAAAGGCCATCCCAAATTCAAGAGCCTCAAGAGCCAAAATCCTTAGGAGACATAATCCATATTGCTAGGTGTAAGGGGGAAGTGTAGTGACACGGGACAGCCGAATGCCTGACATGTGTGATATAAGTTCTAACCAAAGAGTTGACAGGCAAATCACTGTAGTGCTTTGTGAAATGCCTATATGTAGAGGCTGAAGCTAAGTTAAAAGAAATGACTAGAATGGTGATGTACCAGTTCTGGAAACATGAGGAAACACAAAAATGGGTACAAAGCACCTTGTAAACTCTGTTGTGCGTACTGTATGGCATTTCCAAATCTGGAAATGTTGTACAGTATGGTTGATGACATTTCAAAGGAATTTCAGCCCTTTTCAGTGATGTTTCAGGCACTTTTGTAAGTTTATGGGCCCACTCAAGTGTCCATGAGGGGTGTGGGACTCGTAGGAAATGTTGTACAGTATGACTGATGATGTTTCCAAGGTGTTTAATCTAGTTTCAGTGATATTTTAGGCACTGTTTTGGAAGTTTTTGGGCCCAACCAAGTGTCCATGAGGGGTGTGGGTCTAGGTTATGATTTATGCCAACCTAGTCAACTCTAATATGTAGGCTCGATAACCCTCTTGGGAAGTGCAACCTACTTATGCAGGCCTATTACCCCTCTTGGTAGAAAACCCTAATTGAGTTGTTTATAATTTATACACAACTAAACCTCTTTTGTAATATCATATTGTGTGATCATGTGATGTCATGAGCATAATTTATCCTACACGCATAGTTTTTTTATGCAAGTGATTAAGCCTACAAGCACCATATATTTGGCATTCTTCCGCTCCAAGGGTGTGATTTTCTCTCTCAAACGCATCTTTTGGACAGCTCTAGCACACTTGTTTAGTGTTGTTCTCTACTTAATTTTTTGCAAGTTTTTTGGTTGGTTGTTTGGTTGCATTCAATCCCCTCATTATCTTGTGATATCAATATTCAACATGGTATCAGAGCAAGTGTGAACCTTTCTCTACCTATTTCAGTGTTGGTTAGTGTTTTCTTCTTGGTTGTTCACGCTGGTATACTTTGTGAGTAGACCTTGGCGTACAGAAGAGTCTCTAAATCAAGGAGTTTGGGGGTTGTTTTCATGGTGTTAATGTTGGATGGAAAAATGTGTTTTGTTGAGGCTACTTCAACTGTTTTGTCCACATTTTTCAGAGACCTTGTCCATAAATTGCAACAACCAGCATTAGGATTTCTTTGCTGATTTTTACTTCAAGAATTTTTGGCAGTAGATTCAAGGCTATTGGCTTATAACATCATAGTTATTCATGACAGTGATTTTAGATCACCCTTTTGCTGATTTATTTCAAGATATTTTTTAGCCACAGTTATGGAAATTTAGGGTTGCAAATCAGGGTTTCCAGATCTCTTTCTCTACACAAGTGATCCATAAATGATTGTCTAGTGGCATTGCCCTAAGGGCTGCAGATTCAGAGTTTCTTGTTCATCTCTTAGAGTTTCCTATGGTTTTAACCCTTCTTTACAGCTCACGTCAACTATATAATCCAAAAAACAATTTACCAGGGCATTATATATTATGGTGAGGAACTAAGGTTTTATTGGGTCATCCTTTTGCAGTGATACTTCTCTAGGGTTGTGTTTTGCTAAGGGTTGTGCCGCCCTAACAATAGAAACACTACACTACATATTTCTTGGAAGAGATGGTAAAATTTCCTTTTCTGGTCTATATAGGGCATTCCTTGACACTTTAAGGTTTATGGAGCCTTCTTTGCTGAACCTAATGGCCTCAAAATGACTCTCTGCCCTATTCAACAAGGCTACTTATATTTGGGTAGATATGGCATAGAAGAACTATATATGCAATCGTGAAGGTTATGTCTTCAGTTCTTCCTCAACTTGCCTTCAAGGGTTTGAAGAGCTCGCAAGAGCAACAATTTGTTACAAGGATCTTCCATATGATACTTCTGACACAGTTTACAATGCACATCTAACCATAAGGGTTTGATATATTGTGCCAAACCCTTGATCAACATATGAATTCATCGGTTTTGCATTTCAATTTTTTTGAATCAAATACATGGACCCATATTCCAAGGTTTCTTGATGAATTCAGTGTACATAAGAGGTTTCTTGATGAATTCAGTGAACATAAGAGGTTTCTTGATGAATTTAGTTAATTCCAGACTTGAACGGTAATCCCACAAGATGTTCACTGATGGGGTATGGTGCATGGGCACCAAATGGTGCATGCCTGATGGGGCATGGTGTATGGGTATGAGAGGTATGCCCCCATACACGTAGCCTGGCCTGATGGGGCATGGGGTATGGGTATGGGCAGTAAGCCGTCATGTGGGTAGCCTGGTAGGATCCTTAAAGGAACTGTCGCATGCTGAATATTTCTCGCCATTAGAGACAAGCTCATTTCAAATACAACAATACGTTCAAACTTCTCATTTCTGTAAAGCATAGAACATTAAATGAAACCATTCAATGCCTCAGAGATAGTTGGGACTCACGGGCTGATAATCAGACATTATAATGTTTGTTTGAAAACATGAGGATGTGACAAATAGAAATCGGCCAATACTAAATGTTATTCATTAACTTGATTGGTCACTAACACTCATGATATTTATTACACATTAATACATAATATATCAGGGATCCTAATAAATTATTGAGCGCCAGTTATTCTAGCACCACGTCTTAACACAGAATACAATTTTTTTAACACCCCTCAATATAAAATCCATAACAACTTACTCAGTAACTAAGAATAATTACAAAAGTTGAAGGGTATTCTTGTTCAGTTTTCACTAATAATGCAACACTTCTTTGGTTCTTAATATCTAAACACTACATCCTGTTGTTTAATGCAGGTTGCGTTGATAAAGAAATGTATGCAATGTCATATCAACCAAGTTTTGGATTGGGACATAAAAGGTAATTTCTTGATTTTATCAATCTTTTTTCTTGTCTTTATTTCATTATGAGATATGATTATTGAAACAAGTGTTTGAACATGGCAATTTATGCTTTAAATATGTTATTATCTGCCAATTGATAATAATGGGTTTCTAAAGATTATTGATTTTTTCATGACAAGATCTTTCTGTAGGGACCAAAATGGAAACCTGACCAATAGAGTAATCACATTGTGATATAGGTAAGTGAAATATGACCTATTTTATGATCACAATCAATTTTTTTCTATATTATGAATGCTTTCTTGTTTACAATGCAAAATCTAGATGGAACTTTTTTAGGGTGCTGATTTTGCGTTCTAATGTTATGTGTACCCCCTTCTTTGTTTCTTTATGTTAGAAACAATAAGCTCACTGCCATCGAGTATTCCTCTGACATGAAATGTTTTGCATTCATATTTAAATGGATGTTGTTCATAATCCTTAGGCAGTTACACCCATTTCCAACATCTACACAATGACTATAGAGTAGATTCCTATTCCCTGTCATGATTGTAGTTTGTTAAGTATATCCAATTCTATTCCTTCTCCTAGTGTTTCAAATCATACTTGGTTTTCCAAAGGAAAAGATAAGAAGACAACCTCATTCTATACTCTATGGCTCCATGAATATGCTTATATCCAATGTTGTTGGGGATCATGTAGATCTCCTAGTACAAGCACTGCAACATCACCTTGGGAAGCGAATAAACATTATGAATTGGCATCACAATATATCCTAACCATTTGTCCTTGTGGATAATCATTTGCTTGATGGAAGAGGGAACTTTGCTCATCCCATGGTGGATAGGACCATGTGAAGCACCAACTATTGGGTTGATCATCCTCTTTTGATTCTCCTTATTTCTCCACTTATACATGGCTCTAGGATGATCATGCTTATATACTATATCCTTGGCATCCACACTAAGATAATTGTTGTTGATAGGTCTCATATAGTGGTACACTTACGCTTGCTAGGGAATAGTAATTTTCGCAATCCCATTAATCCAATTTCTTGAGTTTTGTTCAAAATTTCTATAAAAGGTTTATGGATTTCACAACCTGCTTGATCATATATTGTGAACTTATACAATCTATCATCCTTTGCCGACCATTAGATACTCAAAGTTGTGTATTGATCATTTTTACCATTATAGAGAACTTTGTAAGTTAGGTTTCCAAATTTTTAAAGGGTGCTAGCTCAATGGAAGAGCACTTGCCTTACAAGCAGGAGGTTGGTGGTTCGATTCCTCCATGCCCCAATGATATTATAATATTGGTTAAAAACAACTAAATTAGTAACCAAAAAATAAGAGATAAGTGACCAAACAATGAGAGAGAAGCAAGCAAACAAAATGACCAAAATTCGTATATAAAATTATTAAAAACGACTAAATTAGTGACCAAGAAATGAGAGATGCGAAACTAGGCATTAAAAAGAATGCAACACGTGGCGCTAATGATGAAGCCAAACATGGCGTTGATATGGTAGAAAAATAAGATGTTACTTTGGATGCAAAACATGGCGCTACATAGGAAGCAAAATATGGTGCAACAACAAAAGAAATATTTGGCGTCATTTTGGTAGCAAAACACGATGCAAAAAATGAAGCAAAAATTGGTGCAAATTTGGAAGCAAAAATTGAGGATGCTAAAGTGGTAGCAAAAATGGATGCAATATTGGATGATAATTTAGATGCTAACATGGTGCTATTAACAGGGATGCCATTTAAGAAGCAAAAGTGGACACTCACTAGGAAGCAAAATATGACGTTATTTAGGAAGCAAACCTCGACGTTGTTTAGGAAGCAAAGTTGGACGCTATTCTGGAAGCAAAAAAATAGATGCTATTTTGGACATCATAAAGGATGCTATCTAGGAAGCAAAAAAAGATGTTTTTTGAGACGCTTTAAGTTTTGTCCATGATGCGTCCCATTTAGCATCTAGTTTGGCCACTCAATGTAAAAAAAATTACACTAAAAAGGGACACTAAATGGGACGCTAATTCCAGTATTTGTTGTAGTGAATACTTGGAATATTCAAAATCAAAGTTATTATATCATTACATTTTAATAATGTTGTATTTATTAAATCACCTCTCTTTATTTGCATGTTTACAAGGTTTCTATATACGACATTGTTTTTTGTCATCAATGTTATTATTTTGTATGGGAACAACAATGCCCATTGATGTTTAAGGTGCACTAGTTCTCATCTTTTGTATAAGTGCATCAATGCTTCTTTACTATAGGCGCACCAGTGCTATGGGATTTTAAATCGTAATGCTTACCATTTCAATATTAATTAGTATACATTTTTTTAATATTATTTTTATGTTTATTGATAATGTCTTATTTGATATTATTTTAACTATAAAATTTATTTCAAACAATCATAATTATAATTTTTGTTTAATATTAGACAAGCATATCATTTATAAAATGTAAATAAGAGATTCATTAATAAAGAAGGGTATAAACTAATACTTGGAATATTCAAAATCAAAGTTATTATATCACTACATTTTAATAAATTATCATGTATTAATTAAATCACCTCCCTTTATTTCCATGTTCACAAGGTTCCTATACACAACAAATTGTTTTTTGTCATAGTGCTTCTCTTTGCTATGGGCACACCAATGCCCAGCGTTGGCTAAGGTGCACTGATGCTAATCTTTGGTAAAAGTGCATTGATGCATCTTTACTATAGGTGCACTGGTGTTCCATGACCAATGTGCACTAATGTGGTTTTGGCCAAAAAACATCTGTGCTCCTCCTTGGTGAAGGCACATCGGTGCTACTTTGGTATAAGTGCATCGATGCATATTTGGTATAAATTCCTCGGTGCATCTTTAGCAGAAACGCACCGGTGAATCTTTGACAGAAGTGCACTGGTGCATCTTTGATAGAAGCGCATTGATGCATCTTTGTCAAAAGCGCACTGGTGCATCTTTGACAGAAGAGCACCAATGAAAGAAAACCTTTGCTAAAGCCTTCGATCGCTGAGAATTTTTAGTTATAATAAATTTTCATAAAATCCTTCGCTAAAACATTCGGTACCATTGATAGAGGTTGCAGTGGAGGATTTTTTGAAAACTTTGACTAATCTTGTAACACTAAAAACTTCTACTAAAACCTCCATTACAAGGCTTTTTCCTTGTAGTGAGTGGAGCTCCATGCTGGTCTAGTTCACTCTAAGGTAAACCAAACAACTCAACCATTTATATATGGATGCTCAAACCATGTGTGTACATTATCAAATTGACACTCAAATGAGTTCTCCGACCTTGATGATCCACATAGGTACTTGGCCTTTGCATTTAATACCAATCACGGGACCATGTTTTTTTGCATTGATGCATACCATCCACTATCCTGTGGCCTACTCTCGAATAGTAGTCCACAGGTGTTTAAGCTCATAGAATTAGGGCTTATCCTATTAAGCATTAGTTTATTAAGCACTAGTTTATTCTGGCATTAGCCTGTGTTCGCTCTGAAATGAGCAAGTAATCATATTTTCAATATGATTTGCACAAAGCACAAATCAATTTCAATATAGACTAGATTTTAATTTAGCTCTAATCGATCCATGATAGAATATATGATCATATACAATCTTTCCATCCATCAAGACTGGTTGGGACTTATGTTTCACAAATAATATGGAAGGCCATCAAGTCAATTTTCCATGGAGGAATTTATTGCTTCAAACTTCCTTGTCTTTTAACGGTCGTTATTTCTCGCGGTCATTCCTTTTGTTCATACTACTTAAGATCAAGTTCGATGGAACGATGAGTTTCTAGTTTTATTTATTTATTGATGGTCTAGTCAAAAGATCCTTGTTGAGAGTCATGTTTACCCATTATGGAAAAGTATATTAATGAACATATCACTATATTGTTTATTTCTTCATCCAAAATAATATTTATTTAAAAGAAAATCAATTAAGTTACATACTTTATATTTATGCAATGAATGCAAGTGTCAACTAATTTGTTGTGTAAAAGATTTTGGTTAAACTGGTTTGTGGTGCAAAAGATTTTGGTTTAAAAGAATGATGTAATTGATAATGCTAAATAAATTATTATTATACATAATTTAAATAAATAGCTTAATGTTATAAAAAAACAATATCAGTTTTGTAATAAGTATTATTATATATATTTTTTAAAAACAAGTAAAAAGTAATATTGCTTTTCACAATTGGTGTTTGACTACAAAAGTTTTATTTACTATTTTAAAAAATACCAAGGTTGAGCATATCTATCAAGAACAAAATGTGGAACCTGATATTGTATAAAAAAAAAGCACCAGAAGAAGAGGAAATGATTCTATATTGGAAGGAGTTTGTTGATGAATCTTTGAAAAGTAGTGGCTCCTTAAAAAAAATTCAATTGTAATTGGGCATTTATAGTCCTGGTATGAACAATTTTTTGCTGCATGTTATTTTGTTGTTATTTTGTAATGCAGTGACACAAAGTTTTTCTTTCTGTGATTCCTTGTGATGGCAGCTCAATTTTTGTTTGGGTGATCAGTTTTCAACTCATCAAGCTGATGTTGTACTTTTTTATTCCATATGAACTAGCATTTCCACATAGTTTGTGGTTGTATCATGCCCACAGAAATTAAATGGTTGAAAGATAGCCATGGAATGGAAGGTAATTTGAATTTTTTTTATTCTTCATATTCTTCTATTTAAACCAGTTCAAGTGTGAGCTATCCATGCCTAACTACAAATTATCAATGACATTCTTCTTGTTATCCACTTATCAACTATGAGTTATCCATGCTTGGCTACCAATTATCTATTTTTTTGAAACAAGAATGATTATATTAAGCGACAGTGGTCTAACCACTGATAAGAACCACAAAATTCAAGTGCCCTTAGAGTAGCAGCATATAGCCCTAGTGTACAACTATTAACCCTTGTGGGAGTGGCAAAATTCAGCCCTTGCAGAAGCAACAAACAAACTGTGCCAAGATAAACCATATTTCAAATCCTACAGACCGAGCTTTTACAAATAGAAAGTATCAACATAGTAACTAACAGAGAGGGACAATCGAAACTCAGAGGTGAAAACAGAAACTATAGGCATCCGCGTTCATTTTCTTCAAGACGTGAAGAGGGTTTCGAGCTTCCATGCATTTCCATCATTGCCACCTTCAGCTCCAACCTTTCAATCTTGACCTCCAACTCTGCCAAGAATTGGATGAATACCTGTTCAGTCCTCGTTATCCCAAATTCAAATTCTTTCCTAAGTTGGATTAGATCTTGGTCCACATTTTCGAGTCTACGGCCACCTTCGGAATCCATGCAATGTAACACACGATTCATTCTTTTCACCTTCCTTTTGATATCCTAGATTTCCTCTCCTAAATTCCTGTTGTTTAGAGAGGAAGCAGAGGATTCAAAAGGGGATTCCATGGCTATGCCAAACAACAACAGACAGCCAATGCCAGAGGGAGCATCAACTTCACAAATTATCCAGCGTTGTGAAATCAACAACCAACTACTGCCTTTAATCATTCCAGGATCGTCATGCATCATCATGAGAACTGATGCTGTTGTACTGGAAATCCTCGTCTGCTTAATGCACGTGATGGGCGAGATCAGGGCGATGGAAGGTGAGAGCAGGGAGGTACGTAGTAGGACCGGCCTCCCTTTAAACTTTATTGAACCGGTACGTGGCAACCACCTTCCTTCACGTGTCGACCGACTCCTCCATGACGTGCCATAAGGAATGATGGGATGACCGATATCGTCCACAATCAGCCACGTGTGGAACATAGTGATGGGCGATAGGCACATGGTCATATGGAATCCCAGCTCTAAGGGATAAGGCTCCAAGTCTTACAGCCGTTGAGGTCAAGAGTCCCCCTGGCCAATGAGGAGGCCGCGTTGGCTGCTGAGTTAGCCCGAGCATTTTAACTCTTTAGCACATGGAAGGCTTCAAAAATTTGGAAGAAGGAGCTCATGCTTTGGATTTTTTTTATCAGCTGCCAGATCTTCATATCTTCGGGGAGATTGCTCGAGTTTAGAGCTTGAATAACAAGTCGAGAGTCACCAATTACCACAATGTCTTTTAAGCCCTGAGATTTGGCAAGGTTAAAGCCTTGCCAAAGCGCTAGTGCCTCCACCATATTATTTGATTCGATACCCAGCCCCCAAGAGAAGGAAAGTTCATGGCTTCCATCCCGTGAAAGAATTACCCCACCCCCCTTGCATCCCCATTAGCTACCAATTATCTAATATATATATATTATTTTTCCTAATTGTTTATTTTGGATTTTGAATTATTGTCATAAAATCAATTTGGACAATACACTTGGCTCATATGAAAAAACATATAGGCCCTAGTCCACCCCAAATCTCAAATAAAAATGTCCATCTGCATAATAACAAAAGTAATTTTTGGAGATTGCCACGTTTTTATTTGAGATTCAGGATGGACTACAGCCAAAAACCTAAAGTTTTGATTACATATTAATAACAAAATAATGTTTATTTTTTCTTTAAAAAAAAAATATGGAGAAAAATTGTTAAAAAGAATTCACGAAGTGAAGTAAAAAACTTGGCTATCATTAACCAGCCAACCAACCTACCTCAAAATAATGATTACTGCTGTAGCTGTAGGCTCATTACTCCGTTGAATCTTACTCTGTTGAATCTCAAATTGATATCCAACTGTATTCATTTTTTTTGGCTCAAAATCTTCATTTCCAAAATAGGGAAAATTTTAATTCCCAAAAGAAATACAATTGTCCCTGCTTGTAAATCCATGTAGTTAATGGACTTAATAAAGTTGTAAATCCTATGTTGTTAATGGAATTAATAAAGTTGGAAGCATTAAAAATCTTTAACAGAGTGGGATACGAAACGGTACCTATGAACCAAGCACATGACGAAACGGTGGTGTGAATATTTTATCTTATATATATAAATGTACGAACTCAGAAAATAAAAATACAAAAGACATTGAGATTGATTGAGATAGCATTTTGAGAGATACTGAGATTGATTGAGATCGCATTTCTGAGATTGAGATCGGATACGATGGCCTCCAGGCACGCCATGAACGCAAGCAGTACAATCTCACAGCCGGATCGTCGGCCCACAGTATGCAGAAATTGGTTGGAGGGCAACTGCCCGTATAAAAACGAAACCTGTGAAACGGGCCGTCATATATACGATCTTTCCCGAATGCCCATGTGCCCTTCCTTTCAGAATAAAGAAATCTGCTCTACCGGGGCCACCCACTGCATATATAGACACCAATGCCCTATAGAATGCATCATGTAAGTAAACATTTGTGATGGTTAGATTAACTGACAGTAGCGTTAAGCAAGTATTCTGACAATCGATATATAATGCTAATTATAATTCAATTGAATCAGGTACAAGATTGGCTTTTGTCCCAATGGAGACAGATGTTTTTTCACCCATGTCAAGCAAAATTCTCCTCCTCCTGTTGCCGAAGTGCTCGAATTCCAGCGCCAAGCTCTATCTCGACTCATGGATCCATGCACTAAAATTGCAGTTGCACTACCTGAAGAACAATCTGCACATCCAGCGTCGGTTTTAAATCTACAGCCTCCGAATCTTCAGCCACTTATGCCAAATGGCTTAGGCAATCTGCAGACTGTTCCAAATGTTTCTGAATCCAACAGGCAATCAGATGGCAGATTGGGCCAAGGCAGTCCGCATATTGGTCCACATGTTCTTGGATCCAATAGTCAATCAAATCACTTTCCAAATGTTGTTCTTGGATCCAATAGTCAATCAAATCACTTTCGAAATGTTTCTGGATTCAACAGTCAATCAGATGTCAGATTGGTCCAAGGCAATCTGCAGACTCTTCCAAATGTTTCTGGATCCAGCAGTCAATTAGATGGCAGATTGGGCCAAGGCAATCCGCATATTGGTCCACATGTTCTTGGATCCCATAGTCAGACTCTTCCAAATGTTTCTGGATCCAACAGTCAATTAGATGGCAGATTAGGCCAAGGTAATCCGCATATTGGTCCACATGTTCTTGGATCCCATAGTCAATCAAATCACTTTCCAAATGTTTATGGATCCAACAGTCAATCGTGTGACAGATTGTTCCAAGGCAATCTCCAGACTTTTCCAAATGTTCCTGGATCCAACAGTCAATGGGATGCCAGATTGGGCCATGG
>LPNX010647381.1:869750-896308 GCA_001517045.1 Pseudotsuga menziesii | reverse complement strand
AAACCGGCTGAGCGGAAGGTGAAACCCAACCGCCATGAGATTTGTATAAGTATAGGCTTTTGCATTGGAATAGTTAATCGAACCTGGAGTTATTACCAACAGTACCTTTTTTGAGCGGTTTGGATTGAAGACCTTGGGCCGACAGTAGCATCGTCATTTTTGCTATTTCCCAAGTTGCGCAAGACCTTGTTACACTTTATATGACATTTTGCTGAGACATAGATCCACCTTGTATTTTTGTGGCTATGATCGATTGTAAAGTATGGATCCACCTTGTTCATTTGTGGCCATGACTCCTTTAGATTTGATATGGTGCCTTTTTGCATATTAAGTGATCATGATAGTTTCATCAGTTATACATATGTTGGATTCGCCTGTATCTTTATGGCGATGTTTTGTATATGGACGTGTATGTCCCATGGATCATTTTTTCTGACATTTATCTCTCTTACAAGTACCTTTGTTCGAGCCTTTCGATCTTGGATTCTCTGCTCTCTCCATACTCAGCTGTTTCCTTTATAATGTATTTCAGCTATCATCTTCCCCTCTAACCTCACACATTAGGGGGCATCTGTTATAGCTCAAAATGACACTTCTCTGTCTGTGACCACTTTCCCATGATTCCGTCGCATGTCGACACTTCCATGACGACACTTCATGAAAGTCACTGAAAACTTGGAGGACCTGTATCTTGAGTTCTGTAATTCCGTTTGACCTCATCTCTGCACCGTTGGAAAGATATTTCTCTTAGCTAAAACTTTCCAGAAGACACCAAAGTCTGAAAATTCCCAGAAAGACATCAAAAATGAGTTTTTGTCTATACGCGACTTGTCAGTTATACAACCCGTGTGTGCTTTTATACGCGACTTTCTGTACTAGCAACCCGCGTGTACTTTTCGTGTATGCGACTGTGGTATTCAGCAACCCACGTATTCCTTTTAAAAATGTAAAAAACACGCCTTCTGAATTTTGGGTAGTTTGGGTAGTTATGCAACTGACTCCTTCAGTTGTAACTACTTTGTCTTCGCCCCTAACTCTTCCTTAAGCATATAAATAGAGGTAGGGAGGTCCATGAGAGGAGACTTGAATTTTTGCATTGTTATGCTGGAGGATTTGGAGCTCTCTTTACCCACACCTTTGCCCTGGTGGTCATCCCCTTGTGTTGCAGAGCTTGGAGGCTGAGTACTTTGGAGAAGAGAAGCAGCAGAACCGGATCAAGGTTTCATGAGGTGCCGAACTTGAAGAGAAGGTATACTTGTACTTGTTTTCAAGATTAATAAAGATGTTATGTCCTTCTTCTTCCCCAAATCATTGTTCAATGTGTGATTGAATTTCTATTTATGATCATGTGATGATGTTAGTCAGATTATTATCTCATGTTTATTTGATTATCATTGCTTTATATGTGGTCATATTGGTTTGAGGAAGGTATAATTCGTTTTGCAGGTCTCTTGGAGCGAGAGGAGCAAGAAGAGGATTGAAGAGAAAGCTTGGACCAGCCTTCAGTTAATCAGGTGTGGACCTTTCTTATCTCTGAAACTTGCTTATGTATGCTTGTTGAACATTGTGCATCTCTCTTTCAACCCCAGTATGTTGATGGCCTCTTAAACCCTAGCCATAGGATACTTTCCTTTACAACACCTCCCCTTCTTGTGGTAGCAAGGGAGTCCGCCAATGTATTGCCACTAACATTGGGACAATGGGGCATTATGGGATATGAACTCATTGGGGATTTTTCGTCTGTGAGATGCAAAGTTCCTTGTGATAATTTTGTCACGTGATTGGCTTGGGCATTAACCAAATGGTTCAACTGCCTTAGGATGTGAAACAATTGAGAACCATGAAGAGATGAGAGGGTGACGTTCCTTGGGATCGAAATGTGCTTAAAGCATTCTAATTTTATGCTTGATGAATCTCCAAAGACCATCACTTCAATGATACCTCTTTGTTTTGCAAGGACCAAACCTTGAAGAAGAGCAAGGGTCTATGACATATTATTTGTGCTTTTTCCAAGACCCCAAGTGTATTATGTAATTCTTTGTCCTTCGGGATTAAAGAGAATCCATCCTACTCTTGTCACCCCTCACATTCATATCAACATTGCTAAGTGTTTATGAGCGATTTGTTTTTTTTTACTTCCACATTTTTGTTATATTCAAATAGTTGTATGTCCTTGCACAATAAATAACGAGATGAGATTTTAGTCATCATGACCCACCATTCTCACTAATTTTATGATGCAATTTTTAGCATCCTCCCTCACTCCAACACCAACACCAATGATGATTTCAATGTCATACTATGCAGACCCTCTTTAAAAAGTTGTGATTGTTAATGCATTAATTATTTTTATTATAATAACAATTCTCCTTTTTTTTAAATAATATGTATGTATATACCTTTTATTTTTTTATAACTTCTTTTATTAATCCATAATATAAATTTATAAAACATGTTGTTTTGAAAATTTTGAAATATCTCTTACATTTATTAAAAACAATGAAAATGTTGAAATAAATAACAAAGCAGCCTAAAAATAAACAATTTTAACTTTTTCAACAATCACCATTGTGATATAATTTATGACCATATCAAAACTTTTCAATATTCAAATTCAATTTTAGATTGCAAAAATAAATCCAATGCCTTTTAATATTTTTTGTGTGTAGTCTTAGTTAATTATATTGACAATTTTAATAATTCCCATCAAAATTGAAGAAAAATGACTGAAAATTGTCAACATTATGTATATATTTTCATTTTTCTAGAACAAAAAAATCATAGTCCATATTTTCATTATAAAAAAAATATGAACCATATTGTTCATTTGCCTTTCAATGGAAAGTATACAAAATTAACAAATATGATTGTTTTGCATTCTATTAAACATAAAAGAGAATTTATTTTTTTTCAAAGGAAAAAATACCAGTCTTTGTTATTCATAGGAATCAAAAGACATATTATACATATACCATCTTCTTGACTGAGAGAAAGAAATAGGATCCAAATCCGCACATAGACATACAATGATCTTGCCTGCAAAAGCATCCAGCCAACAGAAAGACAAAAGTCTGATCTTAGCAGACTTTTCTCATCATCCCTGAAATCTCAAGTCAGAACATGCTGTGAAATCGAAGGTGATCAACAAACAGACATTCCTGAGCAAAACTTGCTGGCTGAAAAGTCTCATACATGACAGACAAAGAAGAACAAATCAAATGCTGAAAAAACAAAATGGGATTCAGCAGCTAAAAAAGCACAAATTGGCCATGTTCTATGACCATCCCATCCAAAGATTCAGAGAAAGATCCATATCCCATATCCAAATTCAGAGCCTGTTTGGAGAGGCTGTCAGCCAGCATGTCATGCTCTCGGAATATATGCTTGAAGATCACCGGAGGGACAAGATGGAGCATAGTGTTCATTTGCCTCCCAATGTAAAGTATACAAAATTAGTAAATATGATAGTTTTGCATTCTATTAAATAGACAGGTATATAGTGATAATATAAAATGACCCATAATCAACATCTGTACAAAGTAGTGAGAAGAACAGGTTCTAAAAACACATTCAGTTATATGTTGGATAAGCCCTCTCAAATCTATAAGTTAAATGAAGTTTTTACAGTGTCAAGATCAATCTCCTTAATAATATATTTATTTATCTATCATCCATATTAAAACAACAACAACAAAAGTTAAAACATTATGACCATCAAAAAAAAATCCTTACTTAAATCCTTACTTAAATAGTGAATCGACCTAAAAGTTGCATTCACACATATGAATATGCTTGATAATATAAGATTCGAAGAATGCCAAAGCTCTTTTAATATGTTCAATTAAGAGTCTTAGAGAAATATACTTCCATTCTTTATACTGCTCTTAAATAAAAACTCATCATGGTCTTTAAGAAAAAAAATAAAAAAAACTCATCCATCAAACTTTAATGACGTCGGTGGGATCAGGCGATCTAGTTATAGAATGGTCCTGTTCCTTTTTAAGTCAAGGTGTCGAGCTATGTTCATACTTACTCGGATTGAATCTGAGTCACCATCAAGTTGCCTTTAAAAATAATATGTTAGACTTTGGGGAATCAACGTTGGGTTTGGAATTGACCACTGACCCTTACTTCTTTGTAGGTGGGCCACAAATGATATCACTATTGACGTTCATGTTAGAAAGAAATATCGCCCTCGCCCTATATGTACATTATAATTTACTTTAATGTTTACATTTAATTATGATAGCATGCGAAACAACACAATGAAAAAAATAAATTTTGTTTACTTTATTATTATTAATATTAATGAGTGTAATAAAGGGTATAATTAAAAAAAACATTTCTTTTTTATGTGGTTTAAGATATTTTAATTCAACTTTAACATTGTGATTGGTTTAAGTTAATTTAATTAAATGTTAACATTGTGATTATGATGTGATTTAGTCTAAATAAGTATAGATTCATTTTAAAAGAATTTATCAAAATGTTTAGAGGAATCAAATCTTTTTAAGATACAAACTCTTTTTTAATTTATCTAATTTGTGTAGTTTTATATTATTTTGTTTTAAATGTTTTAAATTTAATTTGAATAGACATGTTATTTTGTAAATATTTTATTATTTTTTCTAAAAAGACGTGTCATCTCTAGGATGAGGATGAAAGGAGTTACATATCCCCATTGGGTTGTAAAATGTGTCTTTTCGACACAATGATTTATTATAAGTTCCATCAGATGTTACATGTTTCAAAGATATATAAGTTTATACTGCATAAGGAGAAGAATATTAATATAAAATAAGACCTCAATAAACACATAAATGTATTTTTGATATCTTTAAAATTTTAAAATAAAAAAATGGACCAGACAATAAAATGTCTAAATTATACTTTATAAAAATAAAATAATAATTCAAAATAATTGACACTCATCTTCTCCTCTCATGTGTTTATCAATCACAATTCATACATCCTCATGTGTTTATCAATCACATTTCATACATCTTGAAATAACAAGAATCCGATGTTACAACATTTAATAAAAAGAAGAATCCGATTAAAACAAGAATCCGATGAAATAACAAGAATCCGATGAAATAACATTTAATCAGATGTTACATGTTTCAAAGATATATAAGTTTATACTGCATAAGGAGAAGAATATGAATATAAAATAAGACCTCAATAAACCCATAAATGTATTTTTGATATCTTTACAATTTTAAAATTAAAAAAAATGGACAAGACAATAAAATGTCTAAATTATACTTTATAAAATAAAATAATGATTCAAAATAATTGACACTCATCTTCTCCTCTCATGTGTTTATCAATCACAATTCATACATCCTTGTGTGTTTATCAATCACATTTCATACATCCTGAATACATGCATGCACATCAACATAAAACCATTTTCAAGGTTGGTTTGTTTTATCTTACATTAATCTTGAGTGAATGTATGTTTGTTGTGTGCCTCCTTGCTTTTGTAATTATTATTTACAATGAGGGTGCAACTTGCATACCTCCTCTAGTATTGGAATGCAAAAGTGGTCGATGAGAAGTGTCCTTTTTACAATGTTACCAACCCTATGTTTCTCAAAATGAGAAGCTCAACTCTTAAATGTTATTTTATAAAAACAACCCATTGTAAACATAAGCTAAATCAAAACTCTCAAAACAGGTCACTTCAAAGTCTTTCATGCATAACGATACAAAGTCCATTAAGAATCATATATGCACTAATCATGATATTAAACTCCGATCAATCAAGTAACTCCTTAATTTTTTATCAAGCATTATTTAATATTGGGATAAATGTATGTAAATATCATGTAATACAAGTTTTTTTTAAGGTTATGGTATGAAGTGCATTTTTAATTGTTATACACTTTATTAACTTTATCTCTTTCTATAAATATATAACTATTTAGTTAATACTAAACATGGAAATTTACAATATTTTTCTTAGTTAACTTGGTGTGTTATGAGAGGTACATCTATATCATCAAAATCACCCATAACTTTCACTTGACCTCATCAAAATCCACGTGGATTGTTTTAAACTTGGCTCTGCACATCAATACAAGTTTGATCACTTCATTACTTGCTACTAAATTACACTCCATTGGATAACCACACATATATTTACTCTAGGAACAAGTATGGAAAAATATATAATATGCATAATCATTTATTAATTGTATAGTGATTTGTAGTTCAAAATAATCAATATCCTTGGTGTAGGTGTCCAATTCTCATTACCTTTATGGATGAAACAAACTATCACATTTGAAAAACTATTTTGGTGAGATGAAGGGGCATCATAAATTGGATCATTTAGGTTTGGAAATGTTAATAATTTCTCCAAGACACAACAAAATGTTTGAAATTAATTGACCCTTCATTTGTTATAGACCTCTCAATTATTAGAACAACATATAAAAGAAAAATGAAAAAAAAATCCCCAATCCTTTATCGTTCATTTGTTATAGACCTCTTCAGTTATTAGAACAACATATAAAAGAAAAAATAAAAAGGTCCCCAATATTATTGGATTGAAAACCAATCACTTGAAATCAACATAAATTAATAAAAGCTTTTTTTTCCAAAGAAAAAAATCGTAACTTTATTATCAAAATTACATTCATCAAATGGTCCATTATCTTTTTTCTTAAAGATCAATGTCCATTTCCTCAATTCATCAACACAAAAATGCTTAATTACAAATAGATAATAATTGATTTAAAAATCAAATTATATCCAATCCAATATTTCAATCATATTACACCACAATCGTTGATAGATATATCTAAAAAAAATAAAAACCAGAAAGTAGTATTGTAAATATGGTATCAACATATCAACTAGACTTACAAAGGCTTTGTAAAATTTATCGATCATCTAATCCAGTCTATATCAACAATGGATACAGATAAAATCTATCCAAAAATATATCTGATATATTCACATAACTGTCCTTCCAGTCATATATTGTCATAATCACCTTATCACAAAGTTGTTCAATAAATATCAATAGAAAACAGTCACCAAGAAACTATGTTAACCACTAACTTTTGTTAACTGAAATACATAATTTTAATATGTGTTCATACAAAACTACAAAATTGAGTATTAAAACCTTAATTCTAAATAACAAAGAATGAACTACACATATTTCTTTGTAAGTTAATCATTATAGCTTTCACTCCATTAAAGTGTTACACAAATTATATCAAAGCCAATGCTATAAATCAACCATCATCTAACTTGTACTTCTCCTCTAAATCAATTATCATATAAACTCTATTTCTCATGGTAGGAGATGTATCTCTTATATATGTACTCTTTTTTAAATGAAGGCAAGTGAAATGTGCTATTTTTATGGTTTTAAAAAAACAATCTATAACGATATAAAAAAAAATGATTTGTAATTTAAAATAACGAATATGATTCGTGTAGGTGTCCAACTCTCATTTTTTTTTGCCTTGTGATATGGCTATGACCTAATGCCTTTCCCTTTTAAAAAATGGGCACACTAAATAATAAATTAAAGAAAGAAAAAAACTTCCTTCGAGTGGAATGGAGAGATCCATCCATTCATTCAAATGGAGCAAGATGTTGAAGTTAATTGATTGCCCATTTGTTATATACTTTTTCTTTTACTAAAATGACATTGAAAAGAAAAAAGAAAAAAAAGAAGAATCCATAATATCTTTAATTGCATCGAGAGGTGCTCTACAGTCTAGTATGGAGAGGTCTTGTAACATGATGTAATGTTAGTAAAGTTTGTAACATGTTGGCAAAAAATAATAGTGATAGTGAATATTATGGAAGAGATCTTGTAATGTGATGTAACGTTAGTAACGTTTGTAACATGTCAACAAAAAATAATAGTGACAGTGAATATTATGGGAGAGATCTTGTAACATGAGGTAAAGTTTGGCAAAAAATAATAGTGATAGTGAATATTATGGGAGGGATTTTGTAACACAAAATAAAAAATAATATCACTTTCGTAATGTTATTTTTATTAATAAAAAATAAATTTTCTAATAGGCCAAAATAAATGTCGACCACAAAAACAATCTAATATGAGGGAGATGTTGTAATCTTCCTAACAAAACAATAAAAAAGTAAAAATTTAATTATCCGTAAAAAAATATGTGGGTCAAGAAAAAAACACAAAATTGAATGCACATGGTTTTAAAACCATGTGCAAAGCATTTTAAACAACCCATGGTTTTATTGTACATGGTTTAGGAGGCTTTGCACATGGTTTTTAGTGCAAGGCCTCCTAAACAACCCATGATTGTCAGAGGGCCTTGCATATGGTTTTAAAACCATGTGTGGGGAAATGATGCAATGTTCATTCCTAACTAAATAAAAAATAATAAAAAATATTATATGTCGGCCATAAATAATATTAAATATTAATAATAATAAAATTATATGTGGACCTTAAATAAAAAGATGTGTCTTTTGGTTTGAATCAAATCAATGGATACCTATGAAGAGGTTTGCACCTTGATAAATTTGATCCATCTCGGCGCTTGATAGAGCCTAGGATTTGGATCTATGCTGGTTTAATAAACACTTACTTTAGAAATTAAAGGTATATTATCAAAAGTTGTAATTGTAAATGTAGCAATCTTAGCTACTAATCTTTGTTAATCCAAGTGTGTACTTTTAATCTCCACTCACGTATAGGTTATAAAAATGAGTATCAACTTTTTGTTTTACATAAGAAAAATACAATATTTTTATATAAGTATGTAAGCAAACCAATACAAAAACAATAGCAACATAACGAGGCATATCAATATGCCCACCAAAAACCACGGATTGTCCACATATCACACATTTATTAAACAACATCAACTCAACACAGCTACAATAATAAGAAATACGAGGAGCAAACATTGCACACAAAACTTATCTTCTTTATTAGATTACTCACATATTTATACATCAAGCATTGCCTCAAGATAGGCACACACTCTTAACAACCTGTTGAGATAATATCTCATCCACACACTAAAAATAGGATCTAAGATCTCTCCTAGATCTAATAAACTCAAGCCAACTCTAATGTAACCATTATCTCCAACATCCCCCCTTTAATGGTTACATTGTAAAACTTACAATACTAAATCACAAATTACAATACTTGTCATATGTTTGATTCTTCGTCTTGTTGGTCTTCATTAGCACTTACACCCACTCTGCAATCTCACGATTTCTGCTCTAATACCAAATAAGAAAATATGAGAGTAGACATTGCACAATAATACACATGAATAATATTTCTTATTACACAATTACACTCACGTATAATAATAAATTTATATAGTTGGTCTCAAATCCAACTTATTCTAAACACGGGGATAGAGGTTAAGAGAATCTCTCAACAACCTCCAACAAATCCAAACCAATGGCTAACAAATTATTGTAAGCAATATCTCTAACAACAATCACTCCCAGAACATAGTGTAGACCAATATATCAACAAGCCGTAATACCAAAAATATGAAAACGACTCACCAAATAAATGACACTAAACATAGTAACATATTGATTTATTTGAGATGGATTTCACATAACATCGAAGGAAAGGACGTAGAGAGAGATGGCAAAGTTCAATCAAATTGTACATACATCTTAAGTCAATCATTATAACCTTTGCTTAAACAAAGGGTCACACAAATTATATCAAACCCATGCTATAAGTCGACAATATGAATACCAAAATCCTCACATGGGATGCTCTACAGGTGCGGGGCTCCTGTGGACCATGTAGTTTTAATATGTGTAAATCTAATGATGATTCGGTTAAACATTTATTTGTTACCTGCCCTTTTATATGGGTGCTCTTGTTGGTCTTAAAAGGGGAATATAGTATTATTACTGTTTGGGATGGGCTCTCCCTTTCTAAAGTCCTTTGTGTGTGTGTCTCTGATGAGAGACAACACCATGCTCTTCCATTATTCCTTTTGTGGGAATGGTGGAAGGCCCATAACAAGATCTTGATTTATGGTCGGGAATGGCCCCTTCAGGAGATCGTCACAAAAACCATCGGTGCTTATTCGGAATGGAGGTCAAAGGAAGTGCCTAAAGAGCTAAGATCCTTTATGAAACCAACCATTAATGCTGATTCGGCCGTGGGGCATTTTGATGGCGCTAAGAAGATGGGAAAGTGTGGCGCTAAGCAGATGGGAAAGTGTGGCGTAGGGATGCATTTAAAGCTAAACCCTTTGATTGAGATAAAGGGATGGATGTGGGAAGGAACTAGGTCAAACACTCGGGCATAATTAATGGGATTGTCGGGAATTCTCTTATTGGGCAAACAATATGGACTAGACTCGATTCTCATTGTCGGAGACTCACAGGTTTTGATAAAATGGGCAAAGAAAGAGAGCTCTCTGCTATCTCTCTCACTAACACATTGGTTGGACAGGGTGAGACCGCTCATCAATAGTTTTCTTGGAGTCACCTTTCAACATGTCTTTTGTGAGTACAACACCATAGCAGATGCACTCTCGAAGAAGGGAATTGGTGATATGGATGGATACATATTCTATGAGGTTTGGTCATTTGGCTCGCTCCTACAAAGAGATAGGATGAGTATTTTCTGAGTGGTCTTTGTTTTGCTTCATAGACATCTTAGTGGACTTTTCAGGCCCGGTTCAAGGTTTCCTGAATTTTTGACATCTGTTATCTTATCAATGAAAGTATGTTTTGATTAGGTGCTAGTGACTATTGGCTTATACTGGTTTTTTAGCACCAACATTTGGTTTATACCGGACTATGAAAATAGAGGGAGACTTGGTGTTGTTATCTCTTTTTGGTATGTAAAGTCACAGCTTTTACTTATTAATAAAAATGTTTTACTTCACCATGCACTAAATGCATCTATATTTTACCCTTCTTTAATGAAAGAATATGAAATTTTAAATTTTAAAATGAATAAATGGAAAATTTTATACGTATGATTTTTTTTAGGATGCCAAATTTCAACCATAAACAACTTTACTCCTTTTACCATAGTTCAGTAAACTTAAGGATCATCATTAATGCACTTCTTCATCTTTAAGTCCTTACTTCTTCATCTTTAAGTCCTTAAGTTAAGGATCATCATTAATGCACTTCTTCATCTTTAAATCCTTACTTCTTCATCTTTAAGTCCTTACTTCTTCATCTTTCAATCCTTACTTCTTCATCTTTAAATCCTTACTTCTTCATCATTTAAAACATTCAACTAGTGAGATATCAACCAGCTTCATGATTCTTAGGGATTGGTTGTCATATGGTATTTTACCTTGCCCACTTTTAAAATCATAAATTATATACTTTGGTCTGAGTCCATGCCATGAAGGGGTACATTGGTGATGACCATGTTATGTAATGGCAAGGCTCGGATATTTAGCACAATGTTGATCTATGCAGTACCATGCATTTTATATAGTACAAGGTCATAATCGTGCAGTGTCTATTGAGCATAAAATGTGTAGGTTCACC
The DNA here is from genome assembly GCA_001517045.1 of Pseudotsuga menziesii. Classification (NCBI taxonomy): domain Eukaryota; kingdom Viridiplantae; phylum Streptophyta; class Pinopsida; order Pinales; family Pinaceae; genus Pseudotsuga; species Pseudotsuga menziesii. Next base: position 884,791 of record LPNX010647381.1, on the reverse strand, counting down.
TTGGAAGATACGTACATAACTTGTATATATATTCGAATGGCATGTGTCTGAATGGGTTATAACTCATAAGTTTACGCAATGAAACTCACAATCCATACAAATGATGATTGGCAGGTTAGGTTGCACTTTGAGAAGAGTACACAAAGCATAATTGTAATGTTTTTCTTACCTTGATTTGATACATCATAAATATAAAGATATTAATTTATTTCACTTGACCCTGCAAATATATTAGTTTTGAGTCTGTTAAGTTGTTCTATTTATGGTCAACACAAGCCAATTATAAATTTTATTTTTCCTCATTTAAAGATGTTGATGTTCAACAGGTATTTGATTGTCACATTTGTGTTGTAATTTTTGGTCAAATAGAAATGTTTGTGGGAAAATATGTCAATCAGTGTCATTTTTATTTAATAAATATTTTGTTTCGTTTCTCTTTTTTTTTTCTTAACAGAAACTTAAGTAAAGATGTAATAAATGGGTTGTGCACATCCATTCAGGACAAAGATTGCTTAAGAGAACTTTCAGTAAGAAGAACTGAAACAAAACAGAGCCAAAAGTAAGGCCATCTAGGCCAACTGGAGTTGTTACTGTTTTTTAAATTGACAGTAGTGGAGTATACTCTGATGAACTGCTTATTCAAGATTTTGCAGAAAAAACATGATCAAACCAATTTAAATTAGTCTCTGAATTGATCAACTGGGTGAAAGTGTATTTCTTAATCCTCCAAACTGCTTGCGCTAGTTTATCTTGAACCTTATTTCCTTGGTCCAAGAGCAATGAATTTTTATCCTCTGGCTGTCTACGGTCATGTGCTCCTCTGTTAGTCCTCCACATTGATATCAAGTTGCCTTGCTCATTGCCTGTCCCCATTGAATAAAGATAGCTGCTTGTCTTCTATCTTTCACGCTGCTTATTGAAATTCCTTACGTTTCCAGGACAGCCCCTTTCCCACTCTGTCCAATCGTACTCTCCACTCAAACTTAATTTCTGCACATTCTTATCCTCTCTGGAATGATTCTCCCGTTTATTTTTAGACAAGGATATATAACAATAGAGATTTTTTCCCATTTCAGAGTAATTGCACATGCAGATTGAGAGCCTGATACGTTATTCCTGAATTCATGGTGATTGCTTGAAGAGGGTGCAAAGAGCATTGGAGAGAGGCAGAGAGCCCACGCGTTCATCTGAAAACTATTGGGACTGCTAATAAATGGCAGAGAAAAATACAAATTGCTACATCCAATTCGTGTTGGCAGGAAGCTACGTGACCTGCCAGGGAATCGTTGACTGTGTAAGGCATTATGTTTATACTTTGAAGAGTAAACTATGTCCTGTCCTGGCTTACTGTAAGAAAAACAATTTTGATTCTTAGGGGATATGTTTATAGCTTGTCTCTTCTCCATTTAAGATTATTGAACCTTGTGAGAGTGAGAGGCCCCCTTGTTTGCCATTGTGTCTACTTTGGTGTTGTTTTCTCTTAAAATATGGTAGTAATTTGTACTCTCAGGGAGATGAGGCTTTTGGATCCTGCTATGTATCCTTCTGCATTTAATGGATCCTGTAGAATATCTTGTTCTCATTTTATGGATCACTTGGCGAGAATCCCCCAAGATTATCAGCCTAGTGATGGATTTTGCATCAATCATCTCCAACCCTTGTAGAAGAGCCAGGCACTCAGCCTCATTATTTGTCTTATTCCCCAGTCCCCAGGAAAAATAATTGATTATTTGTCCTCTTGGATTCAAAATAAGACCTCCTACACCTGCCTTTCCTAGGTTTCCTTTTGAGGCACCATCAAAGTATAAAGAGTAGGAGTTCTTATCTTTAATCCATCAAGAGATATCATCATAGTTTTTTCTTATTTCCCATGGCTGCCTGCTGATGTAATTTTTAGCTTGAGGGGAACTCCTTTGGAAGAAAATGCTGCACCACTTGGATACCTGTGTTGGGATCTCTTCTGCATCTGGAAATCCCATTCCTCTAGTCGCTAATTTTTCAGCAGTCATCCCAATCATCTTTGTTATTATCCGATTGATATTAACCTTCTCTCCCTTGAAGATTGATCTATTCCTTGCCAACCAGATATGCCAACATATGTTCTTGGGAATGATATTCCACAACCACCTTAGAATGGGTTTTTTTTTCTGAGATTCCCTGGAAAAAGGTTGTTCCAAACTATTAAAAGTTGCTCAAGGGAGTTTGGAGGTTTGAAAAAGGCACAAACGTTATGCAAGATAGCCCTCCAAATTTGTATAGCAACTTTGCATTGGAGAAAGAGGTGTGTGGTAGATTCCAATTCTGCTTTACACGGGGCACATCTGGAGGGGCCTTCTATACCTCTTTTAGTAACATTTTATGCCGTTAGAAGTTAGTTGTGCATTAGCAGCCATATAAAATAGTTGACTTTTGGGATACAGTCTGGATTCCAAACCTTCTTCCAAAGATTTGCTGAAGAGGTAACCAAATTTGTTTGGAGCAGTTTGTATCCCTCTTTAACTGTATAAATACCATTACTGCCCCACCCAATGGAGTCTTTAGAGCTTTAACTGATGGGGGTAATACCGCGGAGGAGGGGAAGCAAGAGATCAGTAACTTGTTTCAGGTGATCTGGAGGTCGCAGCAACTTCCAGTTAGTCCATTTTCCTTTCCTATCCTAGCTTGATAGATCATAAAGAGTAACGAAACCATTCCCAATTACCCAATTGGATAGGTCCTCCATTTGAGGGAGAGAATAGATGGGGGGGTTACCAAGAATTATATCACCCCAAACCTTGATCTTCTTACCATTACCTAGAACCCAGTAGAATTCAGATTGAATTAATTTCAGAGAATATTTGCATAGCTGCCAGATTGATGTGCCTTGCCCATCCCAAGGATGACAAAGAACTGTGGAACGTGGCTTCCTTATACATTTTTTCCTGATGACTTCTTTCCACCAATCCCTACTTCCAGAAACCATTCTCCAAACCATCTTAGCTCCTAGCGCTTTATTCATCTGCTCCAGATCTCTAATGCCCAATCCCCCATTTAATTTTGGGGTCTTAACCACATCCCATTTAACGAGGTGGAACTTTTTAGATTGAACTTTGCCTCCCTGCAAGAGGAACTTTCTTATTTCCATACTTATGTTGTTTGTAATCATCTTCGGGGCTAGAACCATTGAGCTGATCTATATAGGGTAGGCAGATAGAATTGATTGTATGAGAGTGGCTTTCCCTGCAATGTTGAGCCAGCGCGTACCAAGAGAGAGAACCTTGTTTTTTATTTTTTGTATTACAGATCTCCACATGGCCGATGAGAAAGAATTTTTGTGATTGGTATTCCTAGGTAGTTGAAGTGCATCCAGTCATGATTGACTTTAATGTTGAGGATTTGGAATATATCTCTGAGGGTGTTGACGTTGTTGTGCCACCCATAGATTTGGCATTTATCCAGGTTCGCCTTGCTGCTCGAGGAAAGAAGGAAGATATTGAGAGACTACTGGAAACTCCTAGCTATCTGAGTGGATGCCCTTCCCAACAAGATGGAATCATCGGCGAAGAGTGCATGATTGATGGATTGAATCCTTGTTTTGAAGGAGAGGCCAGCATTCATTCCTTCCTCAAGTTGTTTGTTTAGTATTCTGCTCATACAATCTACAACTAAAATGTACAGAAACTGGGAGAGAGGGCAGCCCTACCTTATCCCTCTTTTGGGTTTGAAGAAATCAGAGGGTCTTCTGTTAACTAGAGGAGCTATCTAAGGTGAGTTTATGCAGGCTTGAATTTGTTTAACAAAGATGGGAGGGAACCCAAACTTTTCCAAAACCAGAAAGATAAAATCATGTCTTAGTCTATCAAAGGCATTGGCCAAATCAAGTTTGATGGCCATTTTGGATTCGCCATTTTTTTTACTGGAATGAATTGCTTCTTGGACTAGACTTATGTTATCACTTATGTGGCGGTCAGCTATGAATCCTCCCTGATTTGGAGAGATTGAGGGGATAATAGTTTTCAGCCTGAGAGATAGGACTTTGGAGAAAATTTTGTATGAGGCATTACATAGAGAAATAGGTATGAAACGTTTAATAGAGGTAGGATTATGCTCCTTGGGGATTAAGGCCAAGAAGGTAGAGTTTGTTGCACCTCCCATCCTTCCTTTGAACATCCAAGAAATGAGACGAATCGGGTCTTTTTTAATAAAGTGCCAACACATTCTATAAAAATGAATTAAGAAGCCATCAGGCTCGGGGGATTTGTCCTGATGGAGGGACCAAATGGACCTCTTAATCTATTCTTCGGAAATGGGTGCTTCTAGGGCTTCGATATCTTCAGGTTTAACTAGATGGGGAATGTCTTTGACCATTTTCACCATATCCTCTTGAAGGACTTCCTCTTCATTATTATACAAATTTTCAAAAAATCCCTTACCTCATTGATGATCTCAGATTGGTCTATGGTAGAAGTTCCGTCATCCTTTTTGAGCTCCCTTATGGTGTTCCTACGCTGCCTTTCCTTGCACTGATTTTGAAAAAAAATTGTATTTTGGTCTCCGCTGATTAGCCATAGATTCCTAGACTGCAACCTTAAACTTTCCTCCTCCTTCCTGAGAGTGGTCTGCAAATCTTTTTCAAGCTCTATTTCCTAGATAATTAACTCCTTGGTAACTTCTCTTTGTTCCATGTATCCATGCAATGTTTCCATCTACTTGATTAGCTCTAGCTTTCTGATCTTAGGCTCCTGGTAGTGCTTCGTCGCCCATTGCTTGAGAGCAGATTTGACACGCTTTAACTTTTGCTCCCAAATGTAAGCCGAGGATCCCGGTATAAAACAACTACAAGCGTTATAGATGATCTTGAAGACACCTTCTGATTCCATCCAGAGGTGATTAAATAAAAAAGGAAGGGGTCCCAGCTTCCCCATAGGAGATAGAAAGAAGCATATTGGTTTATGATCCGAGATAGTTGAGCAGAGCAGCTTTGATTCTGGGATTTCCATATTCTTTAAAAGGTGTGGACTAAACAACACCCTATCAAGCATGGCTGCAATGTGTCCCGGTCCTATCCTTTTATTATTCCAAGTGAATTTACCATTTTTTAGCTTGATATCTGCTAGACCCCAATAGGAAATCAGGTCCTCCAGCCTCTCTCCAAATGGATCTCTGACTTTGGTTCCTCCCCTATGCTCTTTAGCCGATATAGTAACATTGAAGTCTCACACAATTATACAGGGACATTGCTTTTTCCCTGAGCATTGGTCTTCTAAGGAATTCTAGAAAGAATCTTTTTGTGCCTGAATGGTAGGGCCATAAATGTTCCCCACCCAGATAGTTTCCTTGCCTTCCTTATCTTCGAGTTCCACAAAGAGCCAGTTCTTATTTTCTATTACTGAATGCATTGTGAATTTGCCCTTGTCCCACCATGTGAGGATGCCTCCTCATGCCCCTATCGCATTGACTACTTTTCCTTCACCTTTTCGCCAGATTTTCTTTATTAATGAAAGAATGTCTTCTGCAGTCTTTTTTGTCTCTTGGATGAGGACGATGGAGTTGGCTTCCATTGTTTTGATTCTTTTAATAGCTTCTATTTTCTTATTTCCTCCCAGTCCTCGACAATTCCAAGAGACCAGCTTCATTATTTCCTATGTTGATGGAGCGCCCTCTCCTTTTCCTTCGTTTCTTCTTCAGGGGTGAGGAGGTATTTATTCGCCTGTGGGTTTCTTACCAAAAAATATAGGTTGGATTGTTTTCTTGTTGCTCTTTCCCTTGTTCCTTCCTATTCTCTGAGTGTTTTATTGCATCTTGTTCCTTTTTTAGATAGTGGTTTTGGTTCTTTGTTGGAGTTTTCTGAGACTTCTTCCGATGTTGCCCTTGTCTTAGATCGGGTGCATGTACCTCCATTGTTAGCAGATGAATCTGGTCTTGCTTCTGTATGAGTTCAAACCGGAGGGCTTTGAGCCAGTTGCTCTTCCATGACGTGAGAAGTCGAAACATTTGGGGCTTCAACCTCTTGCAAGGTGTTAGTCTCTTCCCCCACCACGAATTCCCCTTCTTCTTTCTCCTCATCAGCTAGCGCTTGAAACTTATTTTCGACTGCATTCTTTGTCGCGGTGGTTTGAGATTGAGCTGGGGCTGCTCTTGCTCCCTTTCTTTTACTTGCTACGTTCCATCCTTCCTTAGGGTTCTCCTCAGGGTTGGCTTTTTCTGTCTTTTTTGGGCAAGACTTGGCAAAATGCCCATATTCATGGCAATACTTACATTTGAAAGGTATCTGCTCATAGTCCACGGTCTGCATCTGGTTCCACCCGTCTATTGTCAAGTTGATGGCTTCCGAAAGCCCTTTCTCCAGGTCTACTTCAACACAGATCCTTGCGCATGATTACGATTACAAGGCATTAGCCCCCATTAACTATATAGCATATATTGAGAGATGGATTAGGAATATGAATCAAATTAACAAAGATAAAGTTTGAGTCGACATTGTGATTATTGGCTATTTATTCCTTGTAAATTATATATGCTTCAGTCCATGTTTTGAAACTCCCTTTTAGCATATTTTAATTGTTTCTATAATGTATAAATAGCAAGATGTTTTCTCTAGCAAAGTTCTCAGTATCTCGAATGATATATGGTCAATTTATTTTTATCATAGTCATTGGAATACAACAATAGAAAGATGAGTACTCTTCCAAAGAAATATTTTCAAGCTCATAGGGTGCGCGATGTTCTTGTCCAAAGTTGAGGGAGAAATAATGTCTTCAGAGTCATTAGGTTCTTTTTGCAAAAGCGATGGTTTTTATAGCACAACTATTTTCTTGTCATATGTTGCAGTATTGATGAAAATTTGTTTTTCTTGAAGATGAATGTAAAGGAAAGGAAGCACAATATGTACTTCTTGTTGAATATACATTTGTTGCATGTTCAATAGCATGTTCCCAAGCTCCCTTATTGTCTAGATTTTTCCCCAGATTTATGGTTGAAGGAATAGGTTCTAAGTAAGGTTGGGTAAGTTCTATAGGTGGGTGGAAGGTTGCCCTGTTGTAAAGAGAGAATTTCACACGAGAAAGAAGGTTATTTAGTTTAGCCACTAAGGGTGTGGTATGAGGCACGAAGTGAGAACTCTAGGATATCCTACACCCCCATTGTACATGAACCGAGCCTACCTAGATGAATATGCTAATTGAACCTTCTAAAAGTAAGAGCCTAGCCTACACCTCCCTCCGCTCCCCTCACCCACATTTGTCAACTCGTTTGGCTTTCTAGAACTAATAAACTAATTTGGTCTCTTTCCCCATGCTTAAGGATGGGCTATGATTCCCTGGGGTCGAACAACTGAAGCTATTACTCCCATAATAAGGGTAATATTTTAGTAACCCACCAATAAGATAATTAAATGTTGAAAATAAGTTTTAGGGGGAGTCCTCAAAATCCCTAACATTCTAGAAAAATCATATTCAAATTTATATGTAATATAAAAAATAAAAATAAAAACAAACTATGCATTACAATAGCCCACCTCATGGCTCTTGTTATTGTTACGAACTTGATAAATGCATTACATTGATGATTATGATGCCTATTAATTTCCATTCAATCCAACTTTAGTTTATAGAACTTTGAGAAAAGTAACACATTATTAAGTTTATGTTAGAATTTTATTTATCTCTTCAAAACGTTGGTAGAAAAACATTCTTAGATCCACATAATTTGGATAGCTTAAAAAGCTATAAAAATTGATATTATAATAAATATTTTGAAATTGCTATGTAGGTGTATGTAGAACATTTTAATAAAAAGTGATTTTCATAACCAATCTTTTAGTATTACAAAGACAAGAAATTATTTTAACTTACAACGTTTAAAAAATTGTACAATAGCTAGTTACATTATAAAACTTATAATTACTTATTTTAATTTTAGTAATATTGATTTTCTTCTTTTGTTTTCCAACGAGCTTAGGCAGCTAACCTTCTCGAAACCATGGGGCTCTGTTCTCCGTAAGCAACTAATATGTTGTTCCCCTTGCTCGACAAGCAACTATGAAATATCTTCTTTGGTCCGAGCCTTAGGTGTAACTACTTATTTTAATTTTAGTAATATTGATTTTCTTCTCGTAATATACAAATTAGAAGATAAAATCATAACTTTTTTAAAAACTATATACATTATATTAAACTTTTAAACTTTCAAAACCATGCAACATAGAATTCCACGAGAATAAGCATTCATATATTTTTAGTTTTATATATAAAGAGAGAAAAATCCATAACATCAACACTTTCACTCTCATGCATATGTATATGATATTTCCCTTCTAGGGTTTCCGAGGTTAGTTTGAGCACGATGCCACTGGAACAGGGGACGTCACCTGGTGTGAAGATGCTTGCAGATATTTCCATTGGTCAGGTTTCTGCTGTGAATGAGCTGGAGTCGGGCATTAAATTGGATGAGGCGAATTGTGGGAGTATTTTGCCGGGGATTGGGAGATATTCATCTGTTAATGTTTCGGATTTGGGGTTTATACCTGTAATTTCTCCGCTAATAACTCATCAGGAGGATATATCTGCGTTGGTTTCTCCGAAAATTGATCTATCTTTGGATATATTTGATAAACATATTGTCTTGAGAGCGTCGCCTTCGACTGATAATTTTCTGAAGGTCAGTGTTTTTGATGGTTTCGTTGATTGCGGGGTTTCTAAAACTTATGGGGTTGAACCCCATGATGAGTTTCTCCAACACGCTATATCGAAGAAAGGCTTTGTTAAGAAAAATACTAAATGTGTTCGTAAGCAGCTTAAACCCTTACTTCTGGTGGTGGGCAAGGATGTTCCTTTGAAGGAGATTGTGCTTACCAATGCACTCACACTCGTGGGTCGGTTTGGAGGGAGAAAGATCAGTGCTTAAGGTATTAATAGTTGGGTATTTGATTCTTGGCAGCATGTGGTTAGCCTCTATCAGAAGATTTTTATTCTTCCCAGGGGATGGCTGGCATTCAAGTTTCAGAATACAACAGATTTGGATGCCATTCTAAAAGGAGTATGGAAATGGGACAATTCGAGACTCTTTCTTAAGCGTTGGATGCCATTATTTGATCCTCGTACTGAGAGGTATGACTCTATGCCTACATGGGTAAAGTCTCCTAATCTGCCTTTCGAGTTTTGGTCTGTGGATTTTTTTAGGATGATTGGTAATGCACTTGGGACGTTTATTGAGGCTAATTTGTCTTTTCTAGAAACTGGTATTTGTTGTCTAGGGAAAGTGTTGGTCCTTTTGGATATTCGCAATGGTCTTGATGAAGATATTGTCATTAAGAAAGGAGAGATAGTGTTTACCCAGCCTTTAGATTATGTAGGATTTCCCTTTCGGTGCAATCGATGTCACCGTTATGGTCATTTGTTAGCCCATTGTCATTTACCATCTATGAAGAAACAGTCGTTTACTATCCCCACGTCCAAATCTATTTGGCGAGTCAAGAAATCTGGTGTTCCTGTTGATTTATCCTTGTCTCATTCACCTGGTCGGGAGGGTTTTTTGCCTTTGGAAACTAGAACCTGTCATGAATCTTTTGAACCTATTTCCCAGGATATCTGTGAATCGACACTTAAACCTTTGAGTCTGGCTTCCTTGGTGGATTTTGAGGAGGGTACTTTCTTAAGTAGATATTCAGAGGCAGGAGTGGATCACTTGGATAATTTTATTTTGGGTGAATCCAGACTTAGGGATTTAGGGTTTATCTCCCCTATTAATGTTTTTAAGGGGACTGGTTCTTGATGGATTCTGTCTCTTCTGTTGGAGTTGGGAGATTATTGTCTTCTGCAAAATTTGATGAGTCTGTGGAGGGTATTGATCGTTCTGAAGTTTCTGGGGCACTTAGAGAAGTGGATTCCCGTCTCACGGATACATTATGATAGTGATGACTCTTAATTGTCGAGGTTTAGCTAGTAAACCTAAAAAAACTAGCTATATGTAGGCTGGTGTCTGATCAGTCTGTTGATGTTCTGTTTTTACAAGAAACTATGGGTGATGGGGTTCTGTTTGCTGGTGAAATGGAATTATTATTGTCTGGATGGATTTTTTGTTATGTGAATGCTAAAGGCAAATTGAGGGGTTTGCTTGTGGGTTGGAGAAATCGATTTTTACTTTTTTTTGAATTCTTGGGCAATGGATTCGGGATTATGTGTAGCTCTCTATTCGACTGAACTTAAAATGGAGTTATGTTTTTTTAATGTCTATGGACCTTATGTCGAGAGGGAAGGGTTTTGGAACAATCTCTTGGAATTTGTGAGTCTTAATTGTACCATGATTATCTTTGGTGGGGATCTGAATTTTTCCATGGGTTTATCTGAGATCTGGGGAGATAGGGCCAGAGGTGATTGTCTGTCTTATTTTTTTGCAAAAATTTTGGATGATCATGGCCTTGTGGATATAGTGTCAAGTGTGATTCTTCCCACTTGGACCAATAGAAGAGTAGGTAGTGAGAATATTTGTAAACGTTTGGATAGATTGATGATTTCTATTGATCTTTTGGAATTTGAGCTCTGCTTTCGTCAATGGGTGGGATGTGGGGGGGACTCAGATCATCATCCTGTTTTTTTACAGATTTTGGGTCATGATAAGAATACTCATAGTCCTTTCAATTTTAATGCACACTGGCTGGAACATGAGGATTTGGTCATTCTATTGAAAAATACCTGGAAGGGGTATGATGAGAATTCTGATATGTCTCCTGCCTCACAATTTTCTGCTAATCTTAAAAAGATTAAAAATGTATCTATATGCTGGTCTGTTAAGAGGAAAGAATAGGATACTAAATATTTAGTAGAGATTGAGATTTTATTAGAGGATGCATGTACTAAATTAGGTTTTGGTTAATCTATTGTTGATGATAAGGCTTCTCTGTATGTGTTGGAATCTAGAAGGAGAAAAATTTTACTGGATAGAGAAAATGAAGCCAGACAGAAGAGTAGGGCTATCTGGTTACTATGTGGTGATGATAATACTCCATTCTTCCATAAATTTTCTAATCACGGAAAATTTATTTATTCTATATGGAAGATTGCAGATGATAGGGGTAATATTGTTGAGGGTTTTGAGTCTATTGCCGGGGCGGGCGTTCAACACTTCGAAACTTTGTTTAAAGCAAATGACAATCTACATTTTCCTGACATTTTGGAAATTGCTGACAAATATCCTTTTGATATTTCTGAAGATGAAAATTTAGATCTTATGATTCCTGTTACACTGGTGGAAATTCAGTCTATTTTGTCAGTAAGTAAAAATGATAAGAGTCCTGGACCTGATGGGATCCCGGTGGAAGTTTATAGGGCACTTTTTGATGTTTTGGGAAGTGATTTGTTAAGAGCTATAGAAGATTCGAGACCGAGTGGGAAAATACCTGATGTTTTTAATTCTACTTTTATTGCGTTGATCCCCAAGACTGATTCTCCTAAGTCATTTGATGACTTTAGACCAATATCTTTATGTAAATTTATATATAAGATCATTGGTAAAATCATTTCTACTCATATTAGAAAGATTTTGGGGAGATTTATTTCTAATGAACAGTTTGGGTTCTTGCCTGGGACACAGATTCATGAAGCTATTGGAATTATTCAGGAAGGATTACATTATATACATTGTAAGGGTCTGAAATCAGTGGTGCTAAAAAATGATTTATCTAAGGCATATGATCGTGTAAATTGGACATATTTATGGGTAATTATGTCTAAAATGGGTTTTTCAGTACCCTTTATTACATGGGTGATGAGCAGCATTACTTCAGTTTCTTTTGCTGTACTTATTAATGGGGTGGCTTCAACTTTTTTTAGATCTGGTCGGGGGCTTAGACAAGGATGCCCTTTGGCTCCTTTACATTTTCTTATTGTGGTAGAAGGCTTGAGCAGGTCTATTCTTACAGCTAAAAATAGTGGGGTTTTTCAGGGTATCTCTTTTGGTAACAATATTATGCTTTCTCATATTCTGTTTGTGGATGATATTATCTTGGTAACTGATGGTTCTGAACAGTCATTATCAACATTATATGAGGTGTTGATGGTTTTTTGTAAAGCATCTGGAATGGTTATTAATGAGGACAAATCATCTTTTTATTATTCTGGATTGGAAGAATCTGAGTTGATTTCATTACAGAATATATTTACTTTTAATGTTGATAAAAATGAGTATGGTATGAAATATCTTGGTTTCCATCTAAAACCTTGCAGATATCTGTTGAAAGATTGGGATTGGCTTATTACAAAAGTGGAAAAGAGAGTCAAGAACTGGAGTTTTAGATGGTTATCTAAGGGAGGTAAAATTATATTGGTGAAGTCTGTTCTTGAGGCCATTCCAGTATACTGGATGCATTTTTGGATACCAGTGGGTATTCTTGAAAGAATTAGGAAGATCTGTTTCAAGTTCTTATGGTCTGGAAACAATGAATCTACAGGTTTACCTTGGTCCTCATGGAAGGTTTTGGCTAATCCCAAATCTCTGGGAGGTTGGGGCTTGAAAATACCTGCTTTATTTGCTAAATCACTTGCTACTAAAAGTGTGTGGAATCTTATTCATGGAACATGACTTTGGGTGCAGATTGCTCTCCAAAAATACATTAGACCTTTAACTTTATTAGATTGGATAAGGGTTATTGTTAAGAAAAAGAAAGGCATATCCATTTGTTGGAAAGTTGTACTCCGGTCTTTTGATCTTATTGGACAGTCACTTGTGTGGAGGATTGGGACAGGAACAGAGGTGTGTATTGGCATGGACCCTTGGCTAGGATGCAAATGGAGGCATTCTTTACCAGACTCTATGATTGATAAACTTCATTATGCTAGGTATTTTGTTTTGAAGGATATCGCATGTCCTTGTGCATCTTTTCTACAGGATCAGGGTTGGCTGAATGCTGACTTTTTTGGTTTTATGGACCAGGAAATCATTATTTGGAATACTTATGTTGCTTTGTTGACATCCAGTCATGTTAGAATTTCTAATGAGGATGATCAATTGGTATGGAGTCTATCCAAAACAGGTAAGTACACCCGCAAAGCTGGTTATTTTCATCTTATTCAAGATAGGAATGAGATGGAAAGTTTTTGGTGGTGGAAGTGGTTATGGAAACTTAAATGTCCACTAAAATCAAAAATCTATTGTTGGTTTTTATTTTCAGGGAAAGCACTTACTTGGGATTTACTATGTAGAAAAGGTAGAGAAGGACCTGGCTGGTGCTATCTTTGCAAAATGGAGTCTGAAACTAATTCTCATATTGGTTTCGAATGTTCATTTACGAGGAGGGTTTGGTCAGAAATTGAGTCCAAGTTAAGACTTATAAATTTTTGGCATGGTATATCAATTTTAGACTATGTTAAGAATTGGTGCTTGCATGCTGAGGATAGGTATAGATCTTTACCTGTTATTGTTTCATGGTTCATATGGAAGGCTAGGAATCAATGTTGTTTTGAAGAGATTCAGCCAAAGTCTTAGGTGGTATCTTCTTTATGTCTGGGCTTACTAAATTCTTATCCTTTGGATAACAGAGCTTTGAATATAAGAATGGTTGTTGATGAACACATTGACAAAGCAACACCATGGGGGTATTTTGATGGTTCGGGAGTTGGGGTGCCTCAGATTTGTGGGGCTTGTGGTTTATTGTACTTATTGGATGAGCACTTTTTAACTTTCTTTGCTGGTCTGGGGTTGGGCACCAACAACTATGTTGAGCTTTTAGCATTAAAGTTGCTTATTACTTTGGCTTTAAAGAATGGGGTTCATACTCTACAGATATTTGGAGATTCACAGTTGGTGATCAATTGGGTATATGGTAAGTTCAGAATTAATAATATACTTCTTACTCAGGTCTTGCAGGAGGTGATCCGTATATCTGATTTCCTTGTTAAAGTTGATTACAAGCATATTTATCATGAAAGGAATTCTAAAGCTGCTGCATTAGCCAATGCAGGTGCAAATGTTGTGGAAGGGCATTGGATTATCCAGGAGATTAGAGCACCTAAAACTTATGAGACTTTTCAGATTTTCTAGTGATGGGGTTTTGGGGGGGTGTATTTTTTAGGACTTTTGGCATTTGTTTTTTGTTGATAGTTTTAGTATTTTGCTGATCATTTTGATGGCAAAGATACTTGTGGGAGTTTTGGAAGGATAAAGACATAGCTTATTTCTTTGTTGATGAAGACAGAATTAGATGACATATATTTTACATAGTCTTTGAAGGATAAGGATTTTATGTTGTAATACTTTGTTGATATGTGCAAAGACAGGCTACTTTCTGATTATCTTACAAGATACATCTATTGATGATTGTAGTGTAACTATTTGAAATATGTTAGTTGGATATAATTTGATTTCAGATCAATTATCATCTTTTGTAAAAAGCAATTTTGTGCTGAAGAATTGAGGAAATAGACACTGATTAGTAAATGATAGTGGTTCATTTGATAAATGTAATTTTGTAAATAAAGTCACGATTTTATTTTTTTTTTTCTGTTGAAAAAAAAAATGTATATGATATTTAAGTTTCAAACATGATTTATTATTCCTCGATTGATATATACATTTATATCTTCCGTACATCTTATTTAGGCATTGAGGCTACCTCATTTAAATTGTATCAAAAACACGTTTTATATTAAATAAATTACATTTAATAAACCTAAATATTAAATTTAGGTTACCCCATTTAAATTCGATCAAAAACATGTGTTATATTAAAATAATTAATTTTAATCAATCTTAATAATAAAATAAATTATTAAGTTTGAGAGATTATTTTATCTTATAAATATTATTATTATATATTTGGTTAGCTTTTGGATAAAAGTATAGAAAATTTTAAGAATTTATAAATTTGTTAAAGTGTATAAATTTTGGGGTATCTTATTAATTTTTAAATTTGTAACTATAAAATGTTTGATTGGTTTTTTATATATTTAAAATTCGAAGGACTTAATATAGTTTTTGGATATTTTTTACCGTTTTTAGAGTTTAAAAAAACATTGGGTGAATCATTTTAGAAAAAATACAAATTGGCGAATCTTTTTTGAAAACAAACA
>LPNX010647381.1:686604-869563 GCA_001517045.1 Pseudotsuga menziesii | reverse complement strand
TCATTAACAAGTTAATTATCATGGTGTTATGTAGAAAGGAAAATAAAAAGATCAACCCTTAGTATGATAAAGAATGCAAGCAAGCTAGAAAAACCATTAATTATGTTTCCAATGAGTCCTAAAAATATGATAAGATATATAAGTACAAAGCCCTAATTAAAACAAAAAAAAAAGTATTGTATAAATAGAAAGCAAAAAAAACTTTTACACTTCTCTAAAATCAATTCTAATAAATTATGGGGTTAATTTCTAAGACATAAATCTAACAAAAACAATATGATTCCCTTGTGGAATTAGAATTCCTACCTTAAAAAGCATTAGGAATCCCCTGATTTCATGGAGAACATTCAAACCCTTTCTATAGAAAAATAAGTTTTCTCTTTACAAGAAATAGGGTTTAGAGTTGAGCGGCGTACAAAAGGGAAAGCTAAGGACATTCAAGGATACCAAGCATAAATCTTTGGTGGGCCTATACTCATCCTTCACATCCACAAGCACCTAAAAGTTAAGATAAAGAAATCCATCGATTTATAGGACCATTATGGTTAGCCTTCTTTTAGCCAACTCATATAGAGTTATTTTGGAAAAGAAGATCAACATACGGCTAGAAAGACACATAAAATAACTAAGGCCAAGTAGGTTTTAAAAGTTATCATTCAACTATGGACTACTTGGTTATGCTTAGGACCACTACTAAAGAGTCTCGTAATAATATAACCTATATTTTGTGTTGCTTTGTTGACTTTAGAAAAGTATTTGGTATTGTGCTCATAGAAACCTCTCAATGTGATTAGAAAATCTAAAAGTCCCTTTCAAGTTGAGAGCTCATGTGATATGGTTGTATCAAAATATTATTGATAAATTTAGGAATTTTGAGGGTTGGTCAAAATAAATTGATTATAACATAGGATCCAAACAAGGTTGTCAATTGTCCCCTATATGTTTTGGTTTGTACATTAACAAGCTAGAGGATTGATTGGAAGATGCAGGTTGTGTCGACACAACTTGGATAGTATGGTCATCATCCTTCTTTGCTCTAATGATATTTTTTTATGACGAGGAGTCCCTATGATCTCAGAAAGAAACTAAAAATTCACAAGGATTTTTTCTCTAGTACAGGTATACTATCAATATTGGCAAAGTAAAAGTTGTCATAATCAAATCCCAAAAGATCATTTATGTTAATTTCATGTATGACAACAACAAATTGGAGGAAGTGACTACATAAAAGATCATAGAATCAATCTTCATCACAATATTAAATGGAACTATATAATTGAGAAAGGGATTAATGGAGGGTGGAAAGCTTATTATCGACTTGAAAATAATTGTAAATCAACATACATTTGGATATGGAATAAGAATAAACTCTTATTTGAGACTCTCGTCACTATTGTTATCTTATATGGATGTGAAGTTTGGGGTTGCAACATCTCTTGATGATTATAGAGAATGATAGACCAAATATGATGTAGGCTCACCGTGGATCTCTTGCAAATTGGTTTGCTCAATAAAAACATAAATGGACATGCACACTCACACAACACACAACAAAAAAGATAATTCCAAGGATTATGGCTTTCTATTATTTGAAAATTAAATTACAATGGTTTGATTACATTCAAGGTGAAGTCCTTGTTGCCTCAACAAGATCTACTATGTACAAGAGAAATGAAAATACAATACAATGGTTTGAGATGGATGCCCCTCATTCTCTGCTCCGATCTCTATTTATAGCTCACATCCACCACCTTATTTTCCCGCTCATGCAACTTCTAGAAGCCTTTGGATTCTTCTAGAATCCTCCTTGGTGCATAATGTCAATTGGCATCTTCAACCACCACCATTACATATGCAATAAATGCAACAACTACTTATGTGATGCTCCTGGTTCTTCCGCATACTTTGGCTTTTTTGTCGATTGGCTCACAACTGGTACTCATCTGCTCCCTCTTCAGTTGCCTGTTATGACACTTCCATCGTCTATGCCCTCTTGGCTATGTCCCAATGTTACATACTTACATAAAGAATATCAATATTAATAAATAGTAAATAAAATATAAAAATTAATTATTAAATCTAACTGACATGACCTTACATTTGAAAAGGCATGATGGGATGTATAAAAAGCCCACCTATTGTAAATGTTTCATCATCTTTCATATTAATCAAATATATATTCATTTTATTCGGTATGGATTATGTTATATTTCTCAATTCATTTGGATAGTTGTTCGCGTGTATGTGAACTAGGTTGGTCGCTACATTTGGTATCAGAGTGATTTTGATTCGATATTTTAGCCATCAATATCAGAGCTTCTCTGAAAGTGAAAATACTTGACCTGCCTCACACATTCACTACCTCATGCTACCCATCTCCCTCATCCCTTTCACTCCCCAAATTTCCCACGCTTTTATCTTCCCCCTCTCCCACACTTCCCACATATCATGTGATCAACCGCAACTTCTTCGACGCAGTTGCACTCCTCCTAACTTTCCTTTTCCTCTTCACTCATCCTCACCACTTCCCTCTCTTTTACCCTGTCATCCACTACTCCATATTCTTTCTCTCCAGCTACACTCCCTTGTCCATTTTTCTCATGCGCAACACGCTCCTCATCATTACGCTTATCCCTCACTACACCCTCCTTGTGCATTCTACCCCACCTCCTATGGAAGTTAATCTTTTCTTCACATCTCTACCCAACCGCAACTAGATTTATTTTCCATATCTGTAACTAAACTCAACCACAACTAGAGGGAGCTTGCTCTCTCGTCCAATCACAAATAATTGGTTTGCTCTCAATTGTCTCCATCTTCATCGGTTTAACTACCCGTCGATTCCTCCAATCCTACTGGTCCTTGAATAACTGCTTTTTGTCACATTGACCTTCTCCTTACTCCCACCAACCGCAGTTGGTCTCTATCTTGACTGCAACTCATTCGTCTTCATCCATATCGACTTCTTCCCTTGTCAATTGTTGTGCTTTCACCTCAACCAATACTCAGTCGGTCCTTTGCCTTGACCACGGCTTGGTTGGTTCCCTACTTCTTTATTTCCTCATCCCTTGGGCTTCACTACCCGTGCAATTTTACCTGGTTATCAAATTCCTGTCCAGACGCTTTCTGACCACTCGACCATCCCCTTGGTTGTTCTTCCATCTGTGTCGATGTCGGCCTCAAGCCGCCTGACTTCTCCTCTCTGTCTGTCCTCCAATCTAGCATCGTTATGGCTCAATTGTTAGCTTCTTCACGCTCTCTTCACTCTAGCTAACTCTCCAACTAGCTTCTACTTTCATCCTTATCCGGGTCTACTCACGAATCCAGTCCTATGGTTGTCTCAGTGTTGTCGTTTTCATCTCCTCCTTTAACCACTTCACTATATCCACCCTCGTCTTCGTCGGCCTGACTACCAACTCACCTAGTCCTTTGACTAGATTTCTATTTTAGCCACAACTTGATCCTTGAACACAAGTCAATGTCTGGTATCCTCACAACCTTTTGGGCTCAACTGCCCCTACCTTCGCTATGAAGAACTTCAAATCCTTCTCGTGATTCCTAGCCATCTCACCTCTATCGGTCTGGTCCTTCACTAACTAGTTTCCTTGTCAATCCTCTTGTTGATTGTTCTACTCCAACCCCACTGTTTGGGCTCATACATTTCCCTTACCTTCGCCCGAAAGGTTTTCATCCCCCTTCTAGATGAATTCATGTCGCATGTCCTCGTCCGTTGGTCATAGGTCTATATTAGAGAAGGGTATACCAAATCCAAAAGCATGTTATGACATATAATCTCAAAATTAAAGAAATACACCATATCTTATCCTCCTCATATCCATTGAGAGCATTAAAAAAACAAGATAAACAACATGTAAGACAAGAGGATCTCCAAGATTGCTTCCTACTCTACTGAAAACAACATGTGGCTTAAGAGAAATTGGTATAAAGATACTATGTCTTGGTTAAATTGTTAGGGAATCGAGTAAGAGGATCTCTGCAAAATGGTGATAGTATTAAAAGTATTATTACATCTAAATTTATGTAGAAGTTGCGATACGATAAAGAATTAACATAAAAGAGAAAATTAAGATATTATAAGGAGGTGATCAACCCTATTATAGAACATTGAAAGTATCTCTATGTTTTAACTAGCATAAATAAGAAAATAAACATTTCTAAAATAAGAACAAATTCTCACAAGCTCCATAGTTAAAAGGGGCCCTGAACAATTCCTAAAACGTTGTGGGATGAAAAAAAAATTCACATTTGTAATACTATTAGGATTGAAGAAGAAAATCACTTTCTCATAAAATGTCCTACATACACCCACATTAGAGTGCAATTTCAAAATATTTGCTACAATACTGACATTCTTAACCTTTTAACTCGTCGTAACTATGGTGATCTAAGGATGATTTTCAAGCACATAAATAAAATTCTAAAGAAAACCAAGTGATTCCTTAACTTTTTTAAAGTCCTATAAACCAAAATTGGTATTAGTAAACTTTAATCGTCGCCCTCATTATCATTTATATATTTAAATCTATTTTTTCAAATTTCAATTGTTAACATTAATATATTTTTTTTCAAAATTAATATCTTATGAAAAAATATAAATAATTGTACATACATAATAATTGTGAAATAAAGAATTTATATAACATTACTTAGCAAAATCTAGATAGTACATAAACATCTTTCAAAATGTTAAATAATAACATGCAATAGATAAGTGTAACAGAAAGTGCAACAATTTTTTTTTATGATTGCAACAATATGGGTTTGCAAGAACGGAATCCAATGAAAGGTTGAAAGTGTATGAATGATGACTTCAATTTAAAGTGTGTAGAGTGAACATGATAGAGAGACAACACAATCAAAGAAGAGAAGAATGCATTGGGGAAGGGAATGTTTGTAATGGAATGAAGATGAAATAAATTAAGAAAGATAGTCAAAAGACCCATCTAATGTGCAATGCCAAAATATATCTTCAAGTATGTTGTCTTTCTTAGTCTAAGGAAAGTGAGACAAACAAATGTGTATAAGAATCTTGTGTGTGATTTTTCATGCAATGGTGTTCCTTGTTTCTTTCCTCCTTCTTTCCCTTCTTCCTTAATCATGATATTACACACGCATTTTGGAAGAAGATGAACATAATACACAGAATATAAATAACATGATAGAAATATAACATGATAGCCAAAGAAAAAGAGAGCAAGCTAATCTGAATAGTTATTATATCAAAGTCTATGATTAATGAGTCCATGATTTGCATCTATGTATTATGAACATTAACAATAATTGTTTACCATTGCCTTTGAACTATATTTTTAATTTGCAATTGTTTGAATTTTGTGTTATACGATACTCAAAATGGACATGCACATGCATATGCATGGGAAAAAAAACTTGGTGTGGGAAATGTTATTTGTACCAAACGCTAATGTGTTTCTTGTTGTTGCACCTTAGACTCCATGATGGGAATTGTATGTTGCGATGTCAAGTAAGGGTATCCCTAGTTGAAGGAGGCAAGCAGAATGATGTGTGGTTTCTAGTGCTCATAATTTTATGCACTCAATCATTGTGGTCGTACTCATGTCAAAATATTTTTGTAAACCTCGATGCGTAGAGTGTTTATATATTGAAATTGTGGCCTAGCCACCAAGCTACTTATAATGCTATGCACTCAATCATTGTGGTTGTACTCATGTCAAAATATTTTTGTAAACCTCGATGAGTAGAGTGTTTATATATTGAAATTGCGGCCTAGCCACCAAGCTAAGTTTACAACTTAGACTATTGGTCTTGTAGTAGAGATTTCCATAAGAACTACTGCAAAAACTAAGATGCCTACTACTTCGTATTACAAAATTGTTTTCTTTCTTAGTAAATATAAGTCTTGAAGAAAAACAAACTACAATAACTTTAACAAAGTTTGATAAAAACTCCTAAAAGAAAAGCACATTTAAAATACATAAAATCGATTACGAAAATCTAGAGAAAAAATCCTTCTCCAAAAGTTCATTTTTTATTGTATTTGAGAGGAAAATCTCATAGTAATGAGCAATTTGTCTGTCTAATTCCATCCCTTCATTGAATGGACATGAACGAAATATGTTATGTTAACCTACGGTAGCAACCTGGAATTTGACTTTGTACATAACTTATTTAGCAATTGAGAACGAATTTGACACCTAATCTTGCAATTTGAACGTTGTGAAAGAAAAAATGTATTTGTATGGATTTTTTTTTATAACTTTCATGGCCCTTTCATTTGATTGACGATGATAGTTTTGTTTTCAGCATAAAAAACATACTTTTGTTATTCATGTGAATCAAAAAGTACATAGCCTCTCTCAAAGACACAGTCTTATGGACAAAGCTATTCAATTTCATGAAACTAGACAATTTAGGTTCATCCTGAATTCAGTCCAAAAAGAAAAAGACATACAAGAACTAGGAGTTCAAAACTAAACTTCTAAACAAGAGATAATCAAAGGGAAAATAAGATGATCATCAGTCTAAACTTAAAAAATGTTAATGGAGCCCGAGTCAATCAATAGGTTATCCATGAATTATTCCTAGAGCAGAATGCTAATTTTTCCATCCAACGCTGCTTTAGAAATTTGATATGCCAGTCGGTTCCGCTCCCTAAAGATGTGTTGAAAATTGATGTTGAGAAAATTGTTTATCAAATCTCGAATTCTTTTACACCAAGGAGTGAGAGAGCTAATAACTCTGCTTTTATATTCGTACATGTACCACAATGCAATTTGAATTTGAAAGAGTGGATATTATTGATCATTAAGACTACACCTGTAGCACAAAATCCATCGTTGGTTGCCCCATCAAAATAGCCAATAGGGCCAATTGGTTGGATATCCTTCAAAAATATGGGTTCGAAGAAAGTAACAGGTGTAAAATTGTAGTCCTCAATCTACTGAATAATGTGGCTATAGATGCTAAAGGAGCTCTGAAGATGATTTTCAAATAGATAAATATTCCTCACCCTTCAAACTTTCTAGGAAATGACAACTAGTAGAGAATGATAATTTTTACATGAGTTTATCCAATTAGAAATACATATATCAATGTTATCCCCCTCCTAGACTTGAGTAATGTTTAAAAGGAAACAAATCTTTTTTCAAATATGAAGAGTAAACTTGCATCTTGATTTGTAGATTTATTAGACTGTTTGCAGAGAATACAATAACTGGGGCCAATCCAACCTTTTCTCTTTAATTTATCCCAAGTATTCAGACAATTTTGAAGTGCCAGCAACATGAAACATTTGAATTTTAAGGGAATCTTCCATTTCCATAGTGATTTGAACCACCATTTATGGAGAGAGTTTAAGGTAGACTGAACAATAGCCCGATATGCAGTTTTAGCAGAGATCGTCCCAAACTGAGGGTTTGTTGCCCAAATCAAAGAGTCTTCTTCCTTTGAGAGTGTGCACCCTTTTAGGTTCAGCTTCTTAATATAGTCCTCCCATTCCTTGGCTGAATCTTGAACAAGTCCCAAGTATTTGGCAGTGAACTAGTAACAACAATCCTTGTTGCACCATAATGGTCTTCTAATATGAGCCAGAGTGAAATAGGCAATTTCAAAAAGATAATTTAAAATAATTGGTGAGATATTATAATCTTCTCCCATACATGTGATGGAATCAATTCCAAATAACACATTCCTGCCATTCCCTATATTCCAACAGATATTTGAACTAACTCTGTGATATATTTTTAAAAAAAACAGGATTGGGGAGGTATTTCTGCTGACATTTTTGGACTTTCTAATCCAATCAATGCAATTCATATTCAAGTATTTTCCTTTCAATATAATAGACCAGAGGGTATTTCCTATTAATCCCCTCCAAAAACTTTTCATTCTTAGGGCATCATTGAACCAATGTGGGTTCTTAATCCCCCAACCACCCCAATCTTTCATAAGCGATAGCTTTTCCCTTCCAATCATAATAAGTATGCTACTTTTAGGGCCTCCAGTCCATAAAAAGTTGAAAATGAACCTTCTTAAAAGATTGATAATAGAGATTGGGGCTTGTACAAGGGAGAACCAATAAACCGGTATGCTTAATAGAACAACCTTTATAAGTGTAAGCCTACCACCAATGGAGAGGAATCTGTAAGTCCAAGTTTTTATTCTTTTTTCAAACTTTTCTAACATCCAACGCTAGTCTTGTGATCTGTAAATATTTAGTTTTAGAAAGTAACCTAAATAATGAATACCTGCATCCAGATCACAAAATTTATACTGGAGGATAGATGCGATATCAATTAATGTGCTCTTATCCAATTTCTTGTGATATAGATTGGTTTTTTTACTGTTGACTGTCATACCAGAAGCATTACAAAATAAGTTGATGATCTCTTTATATATTTGGCATTCAATGAGAGAGTCCATACCACATAGTAGCACATCATCTGCAAAAATAAAGTGGGTAATAGAGTGATCCTTATATAATTTAATTCCTTTCATAGTGCCAAGATCTTTGGCTTCATGAATAAATTTGCTTAGACCTTCAATTGTAAGGAGGAATAGCATGGTTGAAAGTGGGCAGCTTTGTCTAACCCCTCTTCCACTTTTAAAGAAACTTGAAGGAGCTCCATTTAGCAAGACTGCAAAGTGTGACGAAGAGACACGAGCCATTATCCAATTAACAACCATTAGAGGCAAGCCAATTTGAATAAGAACTAACCTTGAGAAGACCCAGTCAACTTTGTCAAAGGATTTTTCTAAATCCATTTTCAGAAGGAAAGCCCTCAATTTCTTTTGCTTGATGGTATGAATGATCTCTTGGGTTATTCCTATAGCATCCAGAATTTGTCTGTCATGAAGGAAACCAAATTGCTCACAGGAGACTGCCTTTGAAAAAATTGGTTTAATTATGTTAGCTATATTTTTTTATATAAGCTTGTAAAAAAGATTACAAAGAGCTATCGGGCGAAAATATGCAAAACAAACAGGTTTATTGTATTTGGAAATCTGAGAAATGAAGGTTGAGTTTAGTGCTCATGAAACGTAGCCTTCAGTTCTGGAGAAATCAACCATTGAAAGCATCTCTTCTCCCATGATACCAAAGAAGTGTAAAAAGAGTTCAATTGTCCACCCACCAGGGCATGGAATTTTTTCTTTTTTAAACTGATTCAAAGCTTGTTGAACCTCCTTTAGTGACACCTGATCTTTCACATGATTTCTATCTAATAGTAGTAAGTTGTGCTTTAAAATATGTAAGCCCATCCTTTTTTTAAATCTTTTCAAAGTGAGATTTTTCCAATCTTTGAAGTTGTTCCTAACCTTTCACAATGTTCCCATTATCATATGTGAGTTCTTGTATCGAATTCAGGTTTCTCATATAAGATGCAAAAGAATGGAAAAAACTGGTACTATTGTCTCCAAGATTGATCCAAGTGGCCCTACTTTTCAGTCTCTGGTCTTTTTCGCCTTGCTTCAATATCATTTTTTTCTATTTTTCCAAGTATTTGATTAAGAGAAGTTCTTCTTCAGATACAGAGTAGTCAGAGTTCTTCTGGTAGATAATTCTAATTTGATTTTCAAGAAGGGAGAAGTGTTTCCTAAGGTGGTCGGTACCCCATGGGCTGGTGCATACCACATGACCCCCGCACTGGCACCTCCGTTTGAACTCCCGGTTGTGTGGCCGTGTGGTAGGACCAGGGGTCGGGGCTAGCCCCGGGCCCTTTTTGCGCCCATATAAACATTCCACGTAATTTAAATACGAGAACCTAACCACACATAGTCCGAGTGGTGAAGGCACTTAGCATCCTTGGTAGAGGTCATGGGGTCGAACCCTGCGGAGGCCATAATTTTGTATTAGGTTTATTGGTCAATCCCGTGCTGCCACGTGGCGGCCTGGTATTGGTCCACCTCATGCCCAGTCGACGTCCAGTCAACTGCCAAGTCACTGCCCGTACTGTCACGTGTTCAATCTCCATTGGTCCGTATGTCATGTTACCTCGTCCGTACTGTACGGATGCCACATGTCATCCTCTAAGTG
Source organism: Pseudotsuga menziesii (assembly GCA_001517045.1). Taxonomy (NCBI): domain Eukaryota; kingdom Viridiplantae; phylum Streptophyta; class Pinopsida; order Pinales; family Pinaceae; genus Pseudotsuga; species Pseudotsuga menziesii. The sequence continues at coordinate 859,530 of LPNX010647381.1, read as the reverse complement.
GTGCCACGTGTCGTCTTTTGGTTGGTCCGTACACCTGCCATGTCATATTGTCCGTACCGTATGGATGCCACGTGTCACCCTGTCAGTGGTGCCATGTCATCATGTTTGTACAGTCCAGATTCCATGTGTCACCCTGTCAATGGTGCCACGTGGCACCTCATTTTGCCAATTTTGCTTGTTGACCTCATAGAATAGAACGCGATAACTTTCTCATACGGAGTCCGTTTGAGGTGAAACGAACGCCGTTGGAATCGTCTCGACGAGCCCTTCGATCTGGCGCTGGTTTTGCTGATATTGGAGGACTTTTAAAATTTTGTCTTCCTGGATCCTCCAAGATCAAAGAGTCTATCCCTTTTTAATATATTTCAGCATTGAATTGTTTTAAATGTATTTTATATTTAATTTTTTAAATATAATTCAATTGATTATTAATTATTAAATTTTTATTTTTCTTATTTTAAAAGGTTTATGAGTATATTTAATTAGATTGATTTTAATTAAAATTATATTTCAGAATTTAGTTAAGAAATAAAAAATAATAGTTAAATTTTGACAATTATCAATTTCCGTAAAATGTAGAATGAAAATATGAAACCGTAAAACAAATTTCCATGTTACAGACAATTTTTTTTTGAAATTCCAGGCTTTCCCTAGCCTAATCTCTTTCAATGCACACCCACAACCTACATCTAGCGAGTTAGTTTGAGACTTGGAACTCTGTTATTAGTACACCCCTGGGATCACGTTTACCTGCGCTTAGATTTTGCAAGGAGTAGTTGTTACCATCAATTTAGGGTTTGGTCACTAAGAAAAGGAAAATAAATTGACACTTTGTAAATTTTCATAACGTAAAATCTCACACACACACAAAAATGTAACTGTCATCAAATTTTGGGTAGACGAACACCAAGAAACTGAAATTCCAAGCCTATGCGGAGGAAGGACAGGAGGATCGAGGACATACGAACTTTGCTTGACCTCACCTAGTTTTCGCACTCGTAGATTTAAATTCCATTTAATTCACCATGTTTCTTCATGATGAATTGGATTTGACACATGTTTGTATCCTCCCCTTCTTGTGGTAGCAAGGGAGTGCGCCAATGTATTGCCACTGACAGTAGGACAATGGGGCATTATGGGATATGAACGCATTGGGGATTTTCTGTCTATGAGATGCAAAGTTCCTTGTGATAATTTTGTCACGTGATTGGCTTGGGCATTAACCAAATGGTTCAACTGCCTGCCTTAGGATGTGAAACAATTGAGAACCAGGAAGAGATGAGAGGGTGACGTTTATTTTCTTGATAATTCAACAAATATGAGGTCCCTTGGGATCGAAATGTGTTTAAAGCGTTCTAATTTTATGCTTGATGAATCTCCAAACACCATCACTTCAATGATACCTCTTTGTTTTGCAAGGACCAAACCTTGAAGAAGAGCAAGGGTCTATGACATATTATTTGTGCTTTTTCCAAGACCCCAAGTGTATTATGTAATTCTTTGTCCCTCGGGATTAAAGAAAATCCATCCTACTCTTGTCACCCCTCACATTCATATCAACATTACTAAGTGTTTATGAGCGATTTGTTTTTTTTTACTTCCACATTTTTGTTATATTCAAATAGTTGTATGTCATTGCACAATAAATAACGAGATGAGATTTTAGTCATGACCCACCATTGTCACTAATTTTACGATGCAATTTTTAGCATCCTCCCTCACTCCAACACCAATGATTATTTCAATGTCATACTATGCAGACCCTCTTTAAAAAGTTGTGATTGTTAATGCATTAATTGTTTTTATTATAATAACATCTCTTTTTTTTTAAATAATATGTATGTATATACTTTTTTTTATAACTTCTTTTATTAATCCATAATACAAATTTATAAAACATGTTGTTTTGAAAATTTTGAAATACCTCTTACATTTATTAAAAACAATGAAAATGTTGAAATAAATAACAAAGCAGCCTAAAGAATAAACAATTTTGACTTTTTCAACAATTATTATTAAAATATTGTGATATAATTTATGACCATATCAAAACTTTTCAATATTCAAATTCAATTTTCGATTGCAAAAATAAATCCAATGCCCTTTAATATTTTTGTGTGTACAGTCTTAGTCTTAGTCTTAGTTAATTATATTGACAATTTTAATAATTCCCATCAAAATTGAATAATATTTTTGTGTGTATAGTCTTAGTCTTAGTTAATTATATTGACAATTTTAATAATTCCCATCAAAATTGAAGAAAAATGACTGAAATTTGTCAACATTATGTATATATTTTCATTTTTTTACCATATTTTCATTATATAAAAAAAAGATGAACCATATTGTTCATTTACCTTTCAATAAAAAGTATACAAAATGAGCAGATATGATAGTTTTGCATTCTATTAAACATAAAAGAATATATATACCATAGTGTTCATTTGCCTCCCAATGGAAAGTATACAAAATTAGCAAATATGATAGTTTTGCATTCTATTAAATTGACATGTATATAGTGATAATATAAAGTGACCCGTAATTAAATTGACATGTATATAGTGATAATATAAAATGACCCATAATCAACATCTGCACAAAGTAGTGAGAAGAACAGGTTCTAAAAACATATTCAGATTTATAAGTTAAATGGAGTTTTTACAGTGCCAAGATCAATCTCCTTAATAATGTATTTATTTATCTATCATCCATATTCAAACAACAACAACAAAACCGGGGATAATTTTAGGGGCGAAATTTAGTCCATGGGCTATTTTTATGGTTTTTTCTCCAAAAAAAGATTTGCCATTTGCATTTTTTGAAGCCCTGTTTCGCCCAATTTTGATGGGGTAAACTTTTTTCAACCTGAAAATCCCCAAATTATTATATAAACGATATAAAATACTAGGAATTAAAATATGTTTTGAAAAATATCGCCAAACATTTTATAGTTGCCGTTTTAAGAATTGGTAAGATTCGCCAACATTTATACACTTTTAAATAAATATGGTTCCTTAAAATCATCCCTAAAAGAAACATTATGACCATCAAAAAATCCTTAAATAACCTAAAAATTGCATTCACAAATATGAATATACTTGATAATATAAGATTCGAAGAATGTCAAAGCTCTTTGTTCTTAATTAAGAGTCTTAGAGAAATATAGTTCCATTGTTTACACTGCTCTTAAATAAAAACTCATCATGGTCTTTATGAAAGAAAAAAAAAACACACATCCATCAAACTTTAATGAGGTCGGTGGAATCAGGCAATCTAGTTATTATAGAATGGTACTGGTCCTGTTTAAGTCTGTCGAGCTATGTTCATACTTACTCGGATTGAATCTGAGTCACCATCAAGCTGCCTTTAAAAATAATATGTCAGACTTTGGGGAGTCAACGTTGGGTTTGGAATTGACCACTGACCCTTACTTCTTTGTATGTGGGCCACAAATGATATCACTGTTGACGTTCATGATAAATTTTGTTTACTTTATTATTATTAATATTAATGAGTGTAATAAAGGGTATAATTAAAAAAAACATTTCTTTTTGATGTGGTTTAAGTTATTTTAATTCAAACTGTGATTGGTTTAAGTTAATTTAATTGAATGTTAACATTGTGATTATGATATGATTTAGTCTAAATATGTATAGATTCATTTTAAAAGAATTTATCAAAATGTTTAGAGGAATCAAATCTTTTTAAGATACAAACTCTTTTTAATTTATCTAATTTGTGTTGTTTTATATTATTTTGTTTTAAATGTTTTAAATTTAATTTGAATAGACATGTTATTTTATAAATATTTTATTATTTTTTCTAAAAAGACGTGTCATCTTTAGGATGAGGATGAAAAGAGTTACACATCCCCATTGGGGTTGTAAAATGTGTCTTTTCGACACAATTATTTATTATAAGTTCCATCAGATGTTAGATGTTTCAAATATATATAATTTTATATTCAATAAGGAGAAGAATATGAATATAAAATAAGACCTCAATAAACCCATAAATGTATTTTTGATATCTTTACAATTTTAAAATTAAAAAAAATGGACAAGACAATAAAATGTCTAAATTATACTTTATAAAATAAAATAATGATTCAAAATAATTGACACTCATCTTCTCCTCTCATGTGTTTATCAATCACAATTCATACATCCTTGTGTGTTTATCAATCACATTTCATACATCCTGAATACATGCATGCACATCAACATAAAACCATTTTCAAGGTTGGTTTGTTTTATCTTACATTAATCTTGAGTGAATGTATGTTTGTTGTGTGCCTCCTTGCTTTTGTAATTATTATTTACAATGAGGGTGCAACTTGCATACCTCCTCTAGTATTGGAATGCAAAAGTGGTCGATGAGAATTGTCCTTTTTACAATGTTACCAACCCTATGTTTCTCAAAATGAGAAGCTCAACTCTTAAATGTTATTTTATAAAAACAACCCATTGTAAACATATGCTAAATCAAAATTCTCAAAACAGGTCACTTCAAAGTCTTTCATACATAACTATACAAAGTCCATTAAGAATCATATATGCACTAATCATGATATTAAACTCCGATCAACTTAACATTGTACCATATCTCAATCAAGTAACTCCTTAATTTTTTATCAAGCTTTATTTAATATTGGGATAAATGTATGTAAATATCATGTAATACAAGTTTTTTTTAAGGTTATGGTATGAAGTGCATTTTTAATTGTTCTATACTTTATTAACTTTATTTCTTTCTATAAATATATAACTATTTAGTTAATACTAAGTATGGAAATTCACAATATTTTTCTTAGTTAACTTGGTGTGTTATGAGAGGTACATCTATATCATCAAAATCACCCATAACTTTCACTTGACCTCATCAAAATCCATGTGGATTGTTTTAAACTTGGCTCTGCACATCAATACAAGTTTGATCGCTTCATTACTTGCTACTAAATTACACTCCATTGGATAACCACACATATATTTACTCTAGGAACAAGTATGCAAAATATATAATATGCATAATCATTTATTAATTGTATAGTGATTTGTAGTTCAAAATAATCAATATCCTTAGTGTATCCTTAGTGTAGGTGCCCAATTCTCATTACCTTTATGGATGAAACAAACTATCACATTTGAAAAACTATTTTGGTGAGATGAAGGGGCATCATAAATTGGATCATTTAGGTTTGGAAATGTTAATAATTTCTCCAAGACACAACAAAATGTTTGAAATTAATTGATCCTTCATTTGTTATAGACCTCTCAATTATTAGAACAACATATAAAAGAAAAATGAAAAAAAAAAGTCCCCAATCCTTAATCCTTCATTTGTTATAGACCTCTTCAGTTAAGTTATTAGAACAACATTTAAAAGAAAAAATAAAAAGGTCCCCAATATTATTGGATTGAAAACCAATCACTTGAAATCAACATAATTTGATAAAAGCTTTTTTTTCCAAAGAAAAAAATCGTAACTTTATTATCAAAATTACATTCATCAAATGGTCCATTATCTTTTTTTTAAAAGATCAATGTCCATTTCCTCAATTCATCAGCACAAAAATGCTTAATTACAAATAGATAATAATTGATTTAAAAATCAAATTATATCCAATCCAATATTTCAATCATATTACACCACAATCGTTGATAGATATATCTTAAAAAAATAAAAACCGGAAAGTAGTATTGTAAATATGGTATCAACATATCAACTAGACTTGCAAAGACTTTGTAAAATTTATCTATCATCTAATCCAGTCTATATCAACAATGTATATAGATAAAAGCTATCCAAAAATATATCTCATATATTCATATAACTGTCCTTCCAGTCATATATTGTCATAATCACCTTATCGAAAAGCTGTCCAGTAACTATCAATAGAAAACAGTCACCAAGAAACTATATTTACCACTAACTTTTGTTAACTGAAATACATAATTTTAATATGTGTTCATACAAAATTACAAAATTGAGTATTAAAACCTTAATTCCAAGTAACAAAGAATGAACTGCACATATTTCTTTGTAAGTTAATCATTATAGCTTTCACTCCATTAAAGTGTTACACAAATTATATCAAAGCCGATGCTATAAATCAACAATCATCTAACTTGTACTTCTCCTATAAATCAATAATCATATAAACTCTATTTCTCATGGTAGGTGATGTATCTCTTATATATGTACTCTTTTTTAAATGAAGGGAAGTGAAATGTGCTATTTTTATGATTTATAAAAAAACAATCTATAACGATATAAAAAAATTTATACGACATAGTGTAATGTAAAAATCAAATGATTTGTAATATGATTCGTGTAGGTGTCCAACTCTCATTTTTTTTTGCCTTGTGATATGGCTGTGACCTAATGTCTTTCCCTTTTAAAAAATGGGCACACTAAATAATAAATTAAAGAAAGAAAAAAACTTCCTTCGAGTGGAATGGAGAGATCCATCCATTCAAATGGAACAAGATGTTGAAGTTAATTGATTGCCCATTTGTTATATACCTTCTTTTTTACTAAAATGAAATTCAAAAAAGAAAAAGAAAAAGAAAAGAGAATCTATAATATCTTTAATTGCGTCGAGAGGCGCTCTACAGTCCAGTATGGGGGAGATCTTGTAACGTGATGTACCGTTAATAACGTTTGTAACATGTTTGCAAAAAATAATAGTGATAGTGAATATTATGGAAGAGAGCTTGTAACGTGATGTAACGTTTGTAACATGTCGACAAAAAATAATAGTGATAATGAATATTATGGGAGAGATCTTGTAACGTGATGTAAAGTTCGACAAAAAATAATAGTGATAGTGAATATTATGGGAGAGATTTTGTAACACAAAATAAAAAATAATATCACTTTCGTAATGTTATTTTTATTAATAAAAAATAAATTTTCTAATAGGCCAAAATAAATGTTGACCACAAAAACAATCTAATATGAGGGAGATGTTGTAATCTTCCTACCTAACAAAACAATAAAAAAGTAAAAATTTAATTATCCGTAAAAAAAATATGTGGGTCAAAAAAAAAACACAAAATTGAATGCAAACCATGTGCAAGGCATTTTAAACAACCCATGGTTTTATTGTACATGGTTTAGGAGGCTTTGCACATGGTTTTTAAACCATGTGCAAGGCCTCCTAAACAACCCATGGTTTTATTGTACATGGTTTAGGAGGCTTTGCACATGGTTTTTAAACCATGTGCAAGGCCTCCTAAACAACCCATGGTTTTATTGTACATGGTTTAGGAGGGCCTTGCAAATGGTTTTAATACCATGTGCAAGGCCTCATAAACAACCCATGATTGTCGGAGGGCCTTGCATATGGTTTTAAAACCATGTGTAGGGAAATGATGCAATGTTCGTTCCTAACAAAATAAAAAATAATAAAAAATATTATATGTCGGCCATAAATAATATTAAATATTAATAATAATTAAATTATATGTGGACCTTAAATAAAAAGATGTGTCTTTTGGTTTGAATCAAATCAATGGATACTTAAGAAGAGGTTTGCACCTTGATAGATTTGATCCATCTCGACGCTTGATAGAGCCTAGGATTTGGATCTACGATAGTTTAATAAACACTTACTTTATAAATTAAAGGTATATTATCAAAAGTTGTAATTGTAAATGTAGCAATCTTAGCTACTAATATTTGTTAATCCAAGTGTGTACTTTTAATCTCCACTCACATAAAGGTTATAAAAATGAGTATTTACATAAGAAAAATACTATATTTTTATATAAGTATGTAAGCAAACCAATACAAAATCAATAGCAACATAACGAGGCATATCAATATGCCCACCAAAAACCACGGATTGTCCACATATCACACATTTATCAAACAACATCAACTCAACACAGCTACAATAATAAGAAATATGAGGAGCAAACATTGCACACAAAACTTATCTTCTTTATTAGATTACTCACATATTTATACATCAAGCATTGCCTCAAGATAGGCACACACTCTTAACAACCTGTTAAGAGAATATCTCATCCACACACTAAAAATAGGATCTAAGATCTCTCTTGGATCTAATAAACTCAAGCCAACTCTAATGTAACCATTATCTCCAACATCCCCCTTTTAATGGTTACATTGTAAAACTTACAATACTAAATCACAAATTACAATACTTGTCATATGTTTGATTCTTCGTCTTGTTGGTCTTCATTAGCACTTACACCCACTCTGCAATCTCACGGTTTCCGCTCTGATACCAAATAAGAAAATATGAGAGTAGACATTGCACAATAATACACATGAATAATATTTCTTATTACACAATTACACTCACGTATAATAATAAATTTATATAGTTGGTCTCAAATCCAACTTATTCTAAACACGGGGATAGAGGTTAAGAGAATCTCTCAACAACCTCCAACAAATCCAAACCAATGGCTAACAAATTATTGTAAGCAATATCTCTAACAACAATCACTCCCAGAACATAGTGCATACCAATATATCAACAAGCCGCAATACCAAAAATATGAAAATGACTCACCAAATAAATGACACTAAACATAGTAACATATTGATTTATTTGAGATGGATTTCACATAACATCGAAGGAAGGGACGTAGAGAGAGATGGCAAAGTTCAATCAAATTGGGCATACATCTTAAGTCAATCATTATAACCTTTGCTTAAACAAAGGGTCACACAAATTATATCAAACCCATGCTATAAGTCGACAATATGAATACCAAAATCCTCACATGGGATGCTCTACAGGTGTGGGGCTTCTGCAAACCATGTAGTTGTAATATGTGTAAATCTGATGATGATTCGGTTAAACATTTATTTGTTACCTGCCCTTTTATACGGGTGCGCTTGTTGGTCTTAAAAGGGGAATATAGTATTATTACAGTTTGGGATGGGCTCTCCCTTTCTAAAGTCCTTTGTGTGTGTGTCTTTGATGAGAGACAACAACGTGCTCTTCCATTATTCCTTTTGTGGGAATGGTGGAAGGCCCATAACAGGATCTTGATTTATGGTCGGGAATGGCCCCTTCAGGAGATCGTCACAAAAACCATCAGTGCTTACTCGGAATGGAGGTCAAAGGAAGTGCCTAAAGAGCTAAGATCCTTTATGAAACCAACCATTAATGCAGATTCGACTGTGGGGCATTTTGATGGCGCTAAGAAGATGGGAAAGTGTGGCACTAAGCAAATGGGAAAGTGTGGCGCAAGGATGCATTTAAAGCTAAACCCTTCGATTGAGATAAAGGGATGGATGTGGGAAGGAACTAGGTCAAACACTCGGGCATAATTAATGGGATTGCCGAGAATTCTCTTATTGGGCAAACAATATGGACTAGACTCGATTCTCATTGTCGGAGACTCACAAGTTTTGATAAAATGGGCAAAGAAAGAGAGCTCTCTACTATCTCTCTCACTAACACATTGGTTGGACAGGGTGAGACCGCTCATCAATAGTTTTCTTGGAGTCACCTTTCAGCATGTCTTTTGTGAGTATAACACCATAGCAGATGCACTCTCGAAGAAGGGAATTGGTGATATGGATGGATACATCTTCTATGAGGTTTGCTCATCTGGCTCACTCCTACAAAGAGATAGGATGAGTATTTTATGAGTGGTCTTTGTTTTGCTTCATTGACATCTTAGTGGACTTTTCAGGCCCGGTTCAAGGTTTCCTGAATTTTTGACATCTATTATCTTATCAATGAAAGCATGTTTTGATTAGGTGCCAGTGACTATTGGCTTATAATGGTTTTTTAGCACCAACATTTGGTTTATACCGGACTATGAAAATAGAGGGAGACTTGGTGTTGTTATCTCTTTTTAGTATGTAAAGTCACAACTTTTACTTATTAATAAAGTTGTTTTACTTCACCATGCACTGAATACATCTATATTTTACCCTTCTTTAATGAAAGAATATGAAATTTAAAATTTTAAAATAAATAAATAGAAAATTTTATGCGTATGATTTTTTTTTAAGGGCACACTAGGATGCCAAATTTCAACCATAAACAACTTAACTCCTTTTTTTTAAGGGCACACTAGGATGCCAAATTTCAACCATAAAAACTTAACTCCTTTTACCATAGTTCAATACTAGGGTGGGCTTAAGGGATATATGCTTATTATTTGAGAAGTGTAAGCACACAAGACAAACATTAAGATTTATGTTTCTCGAAAAATACTCGATGAAGTTGTAAATTGGTTTTAAGTAAACAATGGAGGAGAATAACAACATGTTTCCTATAAACATGCACAAGCACTTAGCACCTATGATATCGTTTGAGCACTTTATGAGAACACCACACACTTTCTGACTATGGCGAATGCTAGTTTTTTGGGTGCTCAAATTGAATGTTTTATTTGTGGTGTATTATATCAAGCTCCAGGTTGGGTAATTTGCTTGTCATTTTTTTCTTATAAGTGTATTTTGGTTTATAGTTTTGTTTGTCATGCTATAATTTATAAGTTTTGTTATAATGTTATATTTGAATTGGGTGGATATCATTTCTTTGTTTATTGGTGCTCAAATTGAATGTTTTATTCATATTTTATATGTGGTGTTGGAGAGGATATCATAAAGGATAATATCAAGCTCCAGGTTGGGCAATTTGCTTGTCATTTTTTTCTTATAAGCGTATTTTGGTTTATAGTTTTGTTTGTCATGTTATAATTTATAAGTTTTGTTATAATGTTATATTTGAATTGGGTGGATATTATTTCTTTGTTTATTGATGAATTATTAGTGTTGTTTTTTGAAGCGAACATTGTGATTAAGTAATTTTAGGCAATATAGTGTAAGGTGTTTGTGGCATATAATGCTATTAAAAAATAATTGGTTTTATGGCTATTTAGCATCTAAGGAGGTGCCTTGGATCATGATAATGGGAGTTAAGAACATGGATAAACAAATTATCGCCGTGGTGTGGTTGGGTGACATGCAAGTATTATACATAGAGTCTTGATATCTCGTTATGGTTGTCAAGCAAGGCCTTCAATCTATTGTCTTCACAACCAATGCTAGATTTCAAAATATTGGTTATTTTACATTGAAGCAAGTACTCTACATCACAATGGTTGAGCTAGGAGCATAGATATACCCTTTTTTTGCTAGGGTGTGGTTGGGTGACAAGGGAGTATTATATAAAGAGTCTCTACATGTCATAATTGGTATAGAGCAAAGATGTTTACCTATCATCTATGTAGCCAACACGAGATTTTAGAATATTATGTGCGTTGTTTTCCAAATATGTTCAGTCCCATGCTGGCTAAGAGGAAATGATGGTCTATGGCAATGCTGAAATTTGATATTCACCCTTGTTTGTAAACCAAAAAATTCACGATTTTCCAACATGTTTATTGCCCTTCAATTTAATATGTTCACACAAATTAAGAGTGTATCCATTTTAGGTTCACACAAATTTATGAATACATAATGTTATTATATTAGAGGTGTTTGTATCGAGAACATCTATGAACATTAAAGAAAACAATCTTTAACTTAATAATACATACAAATGCAAAAAATACTTTGAATTCAAAAAAATATAATTTGAATTCACCAAATTCCTCTTGTGAGGTTTGGATCGTGTTACAATATCTAAACTTTATTAAGTTGTAAGTTATACAAAGTTTCACTATTATCTTGGTTAATAGATCTAGTTTGTTAATAGAGTTTGAATTTAACATTATTTGAAACTTAGTTACCTCGCAATTACAATTTCAAAGACTCTTACAATTTCAATGAATGGCTTGACTATTGTTGAGAAATGTCTTCTTCCATAAATTGATCTCCGTGAGCAAGTCCTTGTGAGCCCCGAGTTTGTTCAATTACTGCCATGGTTGTTTGCTACATAGTATCCTCCTTGAAATTCTTATACCCTAGTGAGATAAGAGGCAGTGTTGTAGTAGAGTGTGATCCATATGAAATTCCAAGTATTGCATTGTAGTGCATCTCAATATAAAAAATTAGCTTAACCACCTTCTTGTCTCGTTTTTTTTTCCAAATTTTCTATATGGATTGACAAACATTTGATTGTTTGACACATATTCTCTAGTTGATCGGTCATATTGACCATGATCTTCTTCAATTCATAAATTCCTTCTCCCTCAATTGATTTGCAATGGGGCTTGTTGGCCATCTTTAACAAAGTAGGAACATAACTTGAACTAAAGCAATTACTATAAAAAACTAGAAAAGGAACCTAACCCTAAATCCAAAAGCACTAAGAAAAAAGAATCCACCTTTTGTTCCACCACTACCTTGCCTATTGTAATCTATAAAGATGTCTACATAATCAAGGTTATTCTCAGACAAACAAGTGTAAAGGGATAAATCAAACATGGTTGAGGAGGAGTATTTACCTTAGTAAAAGACTAAAGAGCACCAGTGGGTTTCGACTTATATATTCAAAGCTTCTAGATATGTCACTATTGCCTCCAAATCCACAAAGCCTACATTGAAATCCAAAACCCATAGAAATATCCCACCAAATTTACAAAAATAGAGTGCGAGAGCCATGAAGATGACATAACTAGTATTAATTAACTTTGGTATGTTAGGCCAAGGGCATTAGGGGGATTTGTGGCTCCCCTGCGTGATATTAATGAGATAAGAAATACAAGCGTGGAAGCTCCAATGAGAGGACAAGTGTTGTTTGTCCTCCCATTGTTCATATTAAATATGGATACCTCAATAGACTTCTGAGATACCCTTGTGAGGCAATAATATTGGATTGCATTGCTTATTTGATGGAGAATTGTTAACTCTCTTAATGTGAAAGACTTTAACCTCCACCAACCTATTTAGATTCCATGCATTTCTCCAAATATCTTGGCCTAAATACTTGCTTATTTGTGGCATTTTTCCTTGTTTTCTTGATGACAGGGAGAGAATTGCCGAAGATAATTAGTCTATTGATATTAAGTGATTAAGCATTTATGGTCCCATATATAGAGAATAGATATCCACCTAATCGTTTATGGAGACTCCAATCCTTCATGGATGAGACATTTCTATTTGTCCTTATGGGTCAATGAGGACCGCCCCACCCCACGCCTATCACCCATGGGTTTCCCTTCGATACTCTACCAAGTAAATAATTTATGGCATTTATGGAAGTTAACCCAAGCCTGTAAGTCTTCCTCATTAAGATTTATTCGCCAATGAAATGAGCCTAGGAATCTATAAAATACAAGTTTGGATTGGGGGGACTCCCTATTAGTAGATATTTTACCCAAAATCATTATTGAATCACAAGGGCCTCTTGTTTTATCTCTTGAATTCCTCAAGATCTAAGTGCTTGAAATATGATAGCCTTAGCCTTGATAGTTATGTGTTGAGGGTTGAAGGTTTCAGAATTAAAAATGGGCTTGTTCTTAGCAAGCCATATTTTATAGGTAACATATTTACACAGTGGCATCCACACTCAACTAAAGTTTGGATTAAGGTAAAGGGATATAGGATAATAATCCTTATATCTTAAAAAGAATCACTACAAGTAATAGGAAATGTGATCAAGCCTCCTAATTCACACATTGCCTCTTCCCATACATTTGTAGCTTAACCACACTCCAAGAAGAGGTGCTTTATTGTTTCCACCTCTTTTAAACACATTGCACATTGAGATGTCCCTTTGATATTAATGTTACAAAGGTTGTCTGCCATGAAATTTCTTCCATGTGCTAGGACCCAACAAAAGGTGTTGATTTTGGGATCCCATCTGGACTCCATGTTTTTTTCAATGTTTTAAAAGAGGGCGGGGAGGGGAAATTGTTGAGTAGCCTATAATATGAATCTCAAATAGTAAATGCTCCATATTTTCTTCAACCTCTATTATCTTTGGTGTGTTGGTTAATGGGGGCTACACCTTGTATAAGAGAAAGATGAGCATCATATTGTAGTTGCAAAGGTTATGGGATGCATATCTGATTCTAATTTTGCCACTATCCATTGGATTCCCAATCTGATATATCATACTAAGTAATTTACAACCTCTTCCCTTCAACCAACTTCGATTGACTTCAAAGCCTTGATTTAGGATTAATGGCACACGTCCCATAAAATTGTCCTCCCAAAACCTTATTAATTTTCCATTATTAGGATTCCAATATATCCTTCTAAAATCATTTTGTGTGTTGCCTTGCAAGGTCCTAGATGTTGGAGCCTTTTCCTTCCCAACTACATTTATCCAAAAATATTAACCTTGTCCTTCTAAAATATTTTTTTCCTCAAAGCCTCCTTCCATCCCTCTCTAGTCCTAGTAACCATTCTTAGTAATATTTTGACTCCAGCAACTAAATTCATTAATTTTGGATCTCTTATGTCAATGCCACCTGTGTCACTATTAGCCTAAAGAATTTGCCACTTTATTAAGTGGAATTTACGCCAATTTGATTTTCCACCTTGATTAGAAAAAACCTTATCTCCTTAAATGATCCAAGAGGATATTGGTGGCCACCCACCTATTCCACTTGGACCCACACCATTGTTTCTTTCAGTTTTCTAGTTTCCTTAATTGTAGCACAATTTACTATTTTTGGCAGTTTTTGGGTCCTAAACTTCCGGAGCCATTTTGAGGCCCTAAACGACGTTTTTTCGGCATCGAATGGTCGGGCAAATATGAGTCTGTTTTAGACTTCACACTTGTAATGTATGGATGTAGTCCTTGAATAGATCTTTCTAACGATGTATCATGCGCATCAAACGAAGGTAGTATGCCATAGTTACGACCCCGGGAAATTGATGTACCAAGTTACCCAATGGGGCCCACATTTTGGCGTTTCACCTCCTAGGGTTAGGTTTTTGGATGTGTAGGGTTTCCATTATTTCTCAATAATATATAGGCCTTCAAGCCTCATTGTAACACGGAGTTCAGAGGCATGTAGCCGCCACATCTCTTCTCAGAGATAAGCTACTAGCACTCTAGCTAGTTTATTTCCATTCTGTATGTAAACAAGTTTCAGTTCTTTCATTAACAAAATGAAGTGTTATTTCTGCTGCATCTTTGTTTCTATGGTTATTTGTGTATTCTGTTGCATTCCTGCATAAATCCGGATCATTAAAGATGTTTGTCATAGTTGTGCCAGTGTGAGGAGAGAAGACAATTGAAAAATGGGAAAGGAGTAGAGTATTGATTTTATTAAAATGATCTTAGCTACAAGGTTTAGTCATTGTGCACCCTAAGACTGAACTTTGGCTTTGATCTTATGTGGAACTTGTATCCAATCAACTGATCTCTGTTTTTTTTAAGGATATAGGCATGTTGAGATATTTTAATGACATCCAATAATGTTTCCCAACAAAGTTGAAAACAAAACAAATGTTTTGAAGAACCTTGCAAGAGATTTTCCAACTTAACATTTGGCTTTTCCCTGCATTAACCTTCCCTCCTAAGGCTTATGCACTAGTCTAGCATAAATTTAAATCTGAAGGAATTCATTGATGAAACTCCACTCGAGAATAGAGTGTCATCAACCAATTGAGTAAGATTGGGTTCTTTAACTCCCCTAGAGATAAGAATTCCCACTAAGTTTCCTTGTTTCCTTTCATTGTCCAATTTTCTGTTTAATGCTTCCTCCATGATAATGTAAATAAAATGGGACAAAGGGAAGGCCCACCTAACGCCCCTCAAAGCATAAAAGAAAGTGGATAGTCTTTTGTTTATAAGGGTTGTTATCCAATCCCTTCCAATACACACTTGGATCCATTTGATAAAATTAGTAGAAACAAACAAAAAATTGAAGAACATAGAAGATAAAACTACGTATAAATTTAGCAAAAGTGTTGGCAATATATATATATATATATATTTATTTAACTATATATTGATCTCCACACCTATAACTATAGTGTATAGCTTTCTAGAGTAGCACAATAGTATCCAATGTTTGTGGCTTTGCCAAAAAACCCTCCTTGTTGTCAGATCTAATCTTGGGAAGAAGACCTTTAACTCTCAATGCCAAAAAATTTAGTTAGAATTTTATAAGCAACGCCACATAAAGAAATGGGACTAGAGTGACATAAATATGTATGTTTGGATACCTTAGCAATAGGGGCAATAAGGGAATATTTTGTTGCCCCCCTAATCTCATCTTTACCCCTTGTTCAGTTGAGCATTCTTCATACATCATCCTTGATGGTAAATCGATAGGCCATGAAGAAATGCAAGGTGAACCCATTAGGCCCAGGGGCCTTATTTGGTTCCAAAATCCATACAACCTCCATTATTTTATATTTTGAGATCTCCTTCTCAAGAGTTTCATTTTCTTCAGGACTAGTGAGACAAAGGATATTTCTTATCATATCCTCCTTAGACAATGGATATTGCTTAGCATATTCTTCTTAGCAATTTAATTATAGTTTCCCACCTGGTTGCAAAGATGTTTGTAATAGCTAAAATCTTCATTTTTTATATCTTCAAAATTTGATATTTGTCTACCATTAAAGTTTGGATTTCTCTAATGGTGTTGTTATTTATTTTACCTTTACCTTTTTCTTTCATTGAAAAAAAAACTATACTTTAATTAAGAAAGTAGATGTACATGTAGAGAAATCTGGCCAAGAGAGGCAACTCGAACAAACACAAAAATATGCAACAGGTAACAAAACATGATGGACATAAAACAATCCCACCGAACAGTGGGGGATGGACAACATGAGCGGCACTATCATACAGAAGGACCAAAGGATAGGACCCCAGGAAAAAGAAGAAGTATGAAACATAGTATATCTAAACTCTGTTGAAGAAGCTCATTCTGTCCGAGAAGAGAAGAGAGCCATACTTCCGAAATAAAATAAAAAATGACCCCTTCCGGAGAATTAAAACCACTGTGAGAGAGGATATAAACCTCTTCATTAAATTCATGAAAAATGTGCAAAAAGGAAGCCTAGGGAAACCGGTGCAACAAAAAATGAGTGCCATCCATCCAAGCTTGGAGATGAATAGCTTGGATATCACATTTCAATTTGGCCCAATCTATAATCAGGCGAGAATCTCCAGCTATCTGAACTAGAGCAATGTTTTTTTCATTGCGAAGAATAAGATAATCCAGAGGCCTAGAAGTTCCCATTCACTTCCAACAAGAATGGCATACCATTTCCAACAAGAATGATGCCACCATTGAGAAACCATTGAATATAAAAGAATGGCATCATAGGCCAATTTGGCAGTTAACAAACCCGTCTTTGTGTTCCAAGACCATCTGATGGAGTCGTCAAGGTCTCTTAACTTGATATTTCTCTTGTGTAGGCCTAATGTATATTTGGACCATTCACTTACTAGGTAGCCATTTAGGCCTAATTGGGAAGATTCAATCCACTTCATAGGAGACAAAGTGTCATAATTCCTAATGCATATATGGTGAAGCTTAGCATACCCTTTCATCCTAAAAAAAAGAGATCTGAAGACAACATAAAATCTGAAGGACAACCAATTATGGGATCTTCACCCATTACAATTGATCTCCCATTACTTGGGATCCATGTCAACCATTTAGCCATGATTGAAAAAGAGGAGATCAACCCATCCTAGATGTTTGATGCACCTTTTGTTTCCCTCCTTTACGATCTGATCCACTGCATAATAGATTGCTTTTTATATATTTATTTCTAATTACACAGTTCCAGAGATTATACATAAATAGTTCTCGTTGTAAACTCTTGGCCAACAGAGCTTTAGCAAAGTGAAAGCTATTTTTAGTGACCAGGCACCAGTCTGCTTTGTCCTAGCAAGGTTTTCCCAATGAACCAGATGAAATTTGTGTTTACCTCCATGACTAGACCATATAAAATTAAAGGTTTTCCTCTTAATGGTTTGGAGAATGGATTTTGGGATCTTGCTTAGAGATAGCCAATAAACAGATAAATTATCTAAAACTGATATTTCCAAAGTAAGTCTACTAGATGTCTCCATCACCAATGGTTGATCCTTTTGTCAAATCTTGCCAAGAGCTATAATATCCCGATTTCGACCCTGAATTACATTAAAATTGTATATGATGTAAATACCATTATTAAATCCCAGTGAGGAGCTAAAGGCCAAGGCCCCACCATCGATTTAGCATTTTATGTATCGACAATTAGAATCGATACCTATGGTTCGACAATTAAAATGGATGTCGATGGTTATCGTGCTAACCGGGCACAATATAAATTAATACATCATCTAAATATGCAATTTAATAAAAAAATTACCCACAACTAGCTATGCCAATGCAACAAAGAGATGGGGGCATGATTTCACAAGGAATAGGGAGGGAAAATATTCAAACACTTGAGCCAATAGTGTAAAGCCAAATGTCATGGGAGAACTCATAAAATCTGAACTACCCATTTTGTCTTTTGTGCCCAATCATTTATTTCTTCCAGAAATTGGTTGAGGTAGTTAATGCCTTGGGGATGGAAGAGTATGGCAGTCAAAATTTGTATTGGGGAAATCCATCATTTTTTAAAAACATGTTTTTGACTTATGGGGCAAGTGAATACCCATAAATGCATGCCCAAGCCATTATTCACCCAAGTTCTTCATTTTCCTCACACAGTTGGAGCTTGTTGTGCATTTCCTTTCATGTTTTCTACAATTTTCCTTCATTTCAAAGGCTGGGAAATCCATTTTTGGTGTTGCACAGTCGATGGGAGAAGAGATCCACGAATTGGGGGTTTGAAGAGGCCTTTTTTTTCCCCTGTGAAGCCCATAAACGTTTCTGAAATCGGATATGCTATCAGAGGGTTGTTTTCCCTTCTACCATTTTCGTTTTTGGTTCCCATGACGTTTTTCTTCATGCCCAACATTTGTATTTTGTTGTTATGTGCATCCCTATTTTGGTCTAAAAGACTTAGGAGTGGAAGAGGCCCATAATTGGATTGATAAACCTAGTGAAGAGAGGAACCTCACAAAGAGATCAAGAGAGGCTGGCTAATCTTCTATGCACACCCTGAAGAGCACTAGAAGGCAAGGTATGGCATGAGGGACTGTGTAGTAGTGAAGGGAATACTGTCTTGTGTTGGGTGTGTAGGTATTGTGGAAGTCCAAGCTAGATAGATATTGTGTAGGTGTCCATAGCTCTGTGGTTGAGCTCACAAGCTTAACAATTCTACCTTTCCACTGCCTTAGCAGCGTGATAAACCCAATTGTAGATTGGCTTGGTTGAATTTTGATGTGTAGTTGGCTATGTGTGAGCCTGCTATTCCCTAGTTCCTTGTGGAAATCATTCCTAGCTCAGGGGTGGCAATGGTGCTGAGAGATTTATGAGCCCACTGAACTATGGTTGGGTGGAACGTTGTAGTGACATATCAAGTTGTGGGACAACTTATTTTCAAGATAAGTATTCTCAGTGTGTTTAATTTATGCAATTGTATATGTTAAGAACTATTATGAACATATGAATGTGTTGAATGAGGTTTGCTTCCGCCGTATTATAATTTGTTGTGCATATGCATATGCATATTTTTATTTCAATGCATTATTTGGTTTGTGTTCATGGGGATAGATTCCCTAGTTGTATAGACAGAGCGGCAGTTGAGTCGCGTCCTCTCCTCGACGAGAGTAGAGGGGAGGGGACGCGATAAGAGCCAACTCCAATCTTTAATCTGATAACCATTTGGTTTTAAAAAGAAACCAAGTTACCTTACTTGTGAAAGAAGGTTGCATTCTTGTCCCCAACCTTTAGCTAGAGATATTTAGACTTTAGGTTCCACACTTCTTCTCCCAGTCTTTGTTCCATGTGGATTACTTTACTAATTTATCGTTCCTTAAAGTGCAGTCCTCTATATATTTCAAACTTTTCCATCTCTTGTTACACGGATTCCAATTCTCATTGAAGCTATTTCCTTTTAGACTTATACTGGGTCTTGGCCCATTGCTTCAGGGCAACTTTAACTGACTGTAGTTTTGATTCCCATACGAAGGCACATGATCCCTACATTTAGGTTATTTATTTGTCTTGGAATATTTGAGGAGCTTCCTCCCGTTAAAGCCACAATGGATTGAACCATAAGGGTAATGATTGTAGATCTACAACTTCTTCAAGAGATAAGAGAATGGGTTTGCAGTTTGAGGCCACCAAGGGAAATTTTTTTGAGGGGAAAGAAAAAACATCTAATAGGAAAGAGTTGTGCACAAGAAACCTATATAACTTGGTATCGATAAGCCTATGCCCTATCCCTCTATTAGTCAAGGTTCATAAACCTTGTTTTGGAGGAGTAACCACTAAATTCCAATATGCAACGAGATCCTCCATCTTCCCCCTAAAGGGCTCTAGAAGCTAGCTTCCTCCCCTCCTTTCCTTTTAAGAGATATTTGCATTGAAATCTAGCCACCACAATGCACTGAGTAAGCCCTATCTCATATAAAATAGAGAGTGAATGCATAGACCCCACTTTCACTCTATATGGAATAGGACCATATAAATTACATATTCTCATTACTTTCATGTTCGAGCTATATCATTATCCAAAATTGAGTTTCTATTTTATTTAACTTTATGAACATGCATGCATCCTAAAAGGTGACGATACCTCCCATTAGTCCTCTTGCACTTACCGCAAACCCATCACAAAAACTCCAACATTTCATAATAGCACAAGATAAATTCCTTATTAGTTATAGCTTTAGCTTGCGCCCTAGACCTTTGTAGTTATAGGGGACTATATTCATTATTGACCGATTGAGAGTTCAAGTTCCTATTCTACTTCATAATCTAACTTTCTCTTGCCCAAACTTCTAGGGACATTGAACAAGGTTTATGTCAATACTTATGTTCATAGCTCATTCTCTGTTTTCTTTTTATAGGCTCGTACCCATGGAGTTTTGAACCAATGACATTATGCAAGGAGTGCCTTAGCAATACACCCAGTCACCATCTATTCTACGCCTTGTGCGCATAACACTTTCTCTTTATACGCCATCTCCTCTTGCTTTTCCCTTGCATTTTGCCTCCCTTATTTTTTATATGGCCCTATCTTCTTCTTGTTCCTCATTGTTTTCATCTTGTTTTTGTATGAGTTTAGTTCTAATTATATTACCATTGGGGGTAGTTGAAGATTTTTTTTGTGAGCATCAAATGTCCATGTTCCAAAGTCGAAAGGATTCACATTCTACAGGAGAAAGCTCCCTCAAATAGGAGTTCAAAATATGCTCGATTAACAAGTGCATTGGGTGCAAAGAAAGGGAAGAACGCACTAGGTTCAAGCTAGGGTTTCAAAGGGAAACATCATATACGATCAATGTTTCCCCTACGGAGTTATGTTATTACTTCACAAATACAACTTTTTTGTGAGTCTATTTTTTCAAAATTTTGGTGATGTAAAGTTCAGTCTTGATCCACTCATTTTTTTGAAATTGTGATGATCTAAGTCTTCTTAAAATAGCCTAAAATCCCTAAAAAAAAAATTTCATGATGAAAGTTCTTAAAATAGCCTAAAATCCCTAAAAAAAAAATTTCATGATGAAAGTTCCCTAAAGAAAATTTTTATTTCAAAGCTAAAAATTACAACTTTTTATTTAAATAAAAATATACAGAGAAAAGCTCAAAATGAGATAAACTTCCCAAAATGCAATATGTCATGAAACATCATAAGATCAGATTAAGTTAAATATGTTCTTTTTAACTTATTATATATCAGATAAATAAAATATCTTTTATATATACAATATAATTTAAATATATTTGGTGGCAAAGAATCGAACAATGAAAGATCGAACCAAATCCTATGTCAAACCCCACTAGGATGATATAATAATTATATGTCCACAAATAATTTGAATGTGTTTGGTGGCAAAGGTTCCAACAATAGAAGCTAGGATGACAAACAAACCCAATGTCTAAGTATATCCCCACTTTTAAAAGAAACTAAATTACCCTAATAATGGAGGTGATAGCGACAGCCCAAGCCCTTTCCCCGTGCATTGTGGGCCCCACCATTCGCCGGCGCCAATCCTTGCACGCCATCCGTGACATGAATTTAAAAAGCACACAGAACTCGTAATTTCATTTAATTTGCCATCATTTCATTTCAATTCAAATTTTTTCCAGAAAGAAACAGTTGTGTGCGTGGGGACTTGGGGGTTGAGAGGTCGCAGTTTCAAACCTCGTGCATTAATGCAGGCGAATAAAAGAATGTGGGCGGTTTGACTGAAAGTATACAAATTAATACGGCGTCCATCAATCCCGTAAGGTTAAAACCCAGCGGCCATTTAAAGACATTTTGTGGGGTTTTTGAGTTTTATCTCGAGGATTTAAACTTCACGGCAAGTAAAATGTTTATCTGTCAAATGACTTGACTTGAGTCCTCCTGTTGCTTTATCTCGTTGCTGTGCAAAGCTTTTTCCGTAACATATTATTTCTGCATTGTCTTGCTCGCCTTTTCCAGTGATCAGAGGTTCGAATCCCTCTGCTAAAGCTCAGCAACGCAGTGAATTTCTGTCGAGAAAGTTTGAAATCTAGCCAGCAGTGTGTCTCGAATGATACCCTCGGCCAGTGAGTTGTCTGTCCGCATGGACACCACTTGCAGCTCCTTGCTACGAGAACTTCAGGTTTGTTTTGCCTTCGATTGCTTCTCATTTTGTTTTGCCGTATGTGTTTTAAAATGTTAGAGCACTAATGCTATTACGTGACCCTGCATTGGCTTGAAGGTCTCACACATGGCCATGCATTGGATTCTTTTCGGTATTTAAGACGATGGGTTTCTTGAATTTTGCTAATTTCCTTCACTGTCATGTTTTGGGACTTCGTTTGTTTAGAATGCTGTATGGTTAAGTTTTTGATTTTTGGGTAAGTGCTTCTTGAAACGCAAGTAGAACAATTGGCCCAAATGCCAGAGGCCCTCGAAGGCAAACCACTGTTCATGATCACACGCACATGGGGTACACTGCCGTCAAAATCACCCCAGCCTTACACCTGGTTTCAACTTCTTATTCACGTTTTCAGGAAATTGAACCGTGGCACACCATGATCATCTTCAACACTGAACCCATTAGATTGAACTCATGTCGGACCCCCGCTGGGCTTTATCTCACGGTCTGTCTTGTCTGGCTGTTTTTTTTTTCCAGGAGCTTGTGTTTGTTTGAATTTATGTTTACTTGCTCATTGAAAATTCACAGCGTCACACTATTGTCGTTGTGTTTTTTTTGAAGTGTTAGTTGTGGCCACAAGAGTCGACAAATCTTGTACACACACCGCCTAACTACATTATGCTTGTTGCTTACCACCAAACTGTGTCCAAGTAAGCGCTGTTTACCATGAGCAGGTCGAGGATACCCTGCTTCAGATGGGTCTATGAAATCTTCATATTTAATGCACCGTGTTTGGTATCATATACTGGTTTCTATGATTTAAAATCTCCTCCAGATGCAAACCACAGCTACGCACACTAATTGTTGATGGATGTCCCGTCCCTGTTCAGGCAATGTAGCACCTAGCTTCTGTCAGTACGATTAAACTTCCTCCAGCTCATCTACCGAGCTACATTATTCATTATCCCTGTAGCTTAGATGCTCACACGTGACCATGCTGCCTGCAAGATTTAAATTCTAGCTAAAGAATCATTAAACGTTGTGTAATCCTGCGATTGGGCCTTTTTAGAACAGTTCCCATAAGATTTGAACTCATGCCAGCTGTAGACTGAACTTTTTTCACAGTCTTTCTTCTTTTGTTGGTTGTTTTGCACGAGCTTGTTTTTGTTGGAATTTATGTTTACTTGATCATGCAAAATTAATACCATCGTAGTGTTGCCATTATGCTTTTTTTAAAACTTTTAGTTGTGGCCACAAGAATAGACAAGCCCTGTGCATGCACCTTCTAACTATATTATTCTTGTAGCTTAATCACCAAACCGTGTCCAAGTAGGGGGTCTTTACTACGAGGAAACCAAGGATACCCTGCTTCAGATGGGTGTATGTAATTTTCATAACTTCATACTCAATGCACCATGTTTGGCATCATGGAATGGTTTCTATGACTTTAAATCTCCCCTGGCTTCAGTCCACAGTTATGCACCCAAATTGTTCATTGATCCATCATCCCTGTTCATGCAGTAGAGCACCAGGCTTCTCTCAGTGCAATTAATCTTTCTCCAGCTGAACAACCAAGATACATTATGCATCATCCATGTAGCTTAAAGGCTCACACGACACCATGCTGCATACCAGATTTAAACTCTAGCAAAAGAATCATTAAACAATGTGTTTCTTACCCTGCAGTTAGTCTTTTTTCAAGCATTCCAAGAATCTGGAGTTTTGCCGTTGTTAGATTTCAGTTGCATTTTTGTGGGTACTGAGAGATTTGTAAACTTGCATCTTCTTCTCATTGCCATCTGGCAAATTTCCATCTCATTCTTTCCTGTCGCCATAGTGTTCCTGACGGGAATGCTTATTTCATGTGAATGAAATTCAATTAGTCCTGTTGGCATTAAATGTTTTGTTCAGTTTTTTTAAAGATGTTTCGTGTGGTTGTGCAGCATATTTGGGATGAGATTGGAGAAAGTGATGTCGAGAGGGACAAGATGCTTTTAGAACTGGAGAAAGAGTGTTTGGAGGTTTACTGTAGGAAGGTGGACCAAGCTAGCCATGCAAGGGCACGGCTTCATCAGTCACTTGCAGACAAGGAAGCAGAGCTTGCCTTTCTGATAGCTTCCATAGGAGACAGGAATCTTCACTCTCAGGTAGAATACTTCCACAGACTGAAGCTTTTCTACTGATATTCTTGTACTGCTTCCTTAGGTCTCTCTCATTTGTCCATTGGATG
Source organism: Pseudotsuga menziesii (assembly GCA_001517045.1). Classification (NCBI taxonomy): domain Eukaryota; kingdom Viridiplantae; phylum Streptophyta; class Pinopsida; order Pinales; family Pinaceae; genus Pseudotsuga; species Pseudotsuga menziesii. The sequence goes on along the minus strand of LPNX010647381.1, from coordinate 834,760 downwards.
TCTATTAGCAATCATGGTGGCACTTTTAGATGCAGTATTTGTACACCGATATATTTTTGATGTAAAATTCTTTGTAAGCTGCTTAATACAAGAAAATGAAACCTATGCTTCTATATCCCACTGCACTATGTTGCAGAAAAGAGTGTACCCTGTTTGGGAATTATATGTGTAAAACATGACAATCTTTAATAAACAACTCCAGTATCACAATTATATGCTGTAAGACATGCAACTGAATCTTAAATTGGCTTTTAACTCTAGCCCTGGTTGAAACGATGTATTATGACCTTTTCCCAGACTGGCTGTAGTTTATCAGATATAATGGTCAGCAAGAAATCAAGATGACATGTTTCTTTTCAAATTTTGTTTCTAGTGCTTTAATTTATCAGCAATAATTGCCATTAGTGTATTCCAGTTTTCCCAATTGTATGTTTGTGCCTAGTGATCCTCTTTCATACTTAAAACTTAAAATTCATAATGAAGTAGAAAAGGAGTGGTCTTGCTGTTAACATGTCCGATGACAAAAGAATTTGCTAAAGAAATCCTACTGATGCATTATACAGGCATGTTACATTTCATCATCTTATGAAACGATTCAGTCTTCAAACATTGTTATAGATGTCAGATGATGTTTTATGTGTCCGTTGAGAAAATGCTGTAAGTCTTAGTCTGATTAGGATCCAGCTAAAAAGCCACAGAATCCAGCTAAAAAGCCAATCCAAAACTCTCTAGAGGGATGCCTCAAAGGAGGGTACAAGGGGAAGTGAAGAGTCCTCAATCCCTAGTGGATTTTTTGCATAAGGAGGAAACATTTCTCTACAGGTCACCCACCTCTTTATATGTGCCTCTCCTAAAACACATAAAAAATAGAATCAAGCATTTGTTGATATAAGAAATTAAAAGTTTAGATCACTCATTCCTAAAATGCATGCTAACAAAGGTGGGTGAGCATGCTTCATACAAATGTCAGTGGACTCTTGAAGTACGGACAAAGACTTTGTGTGGAGAAAGCGCATGCACAAAACATAGGAGATAAAGGGGTGGGAAGAAGGGGAGGTTGAAGAGCTCAAGTTTTGAGTTTCCATATAAAGACTCTTGTAATTTCTTAAGAAGATGATTCAAATTGTAAGCTTTTAGATTTATGGCTCTACCATATTTGTTATATTAAAATTCGCTTTTGCTAATGAAGAGAAGAACAATAACGATAGTAGTAAAATAGCTAAAACATTACTTCACATAGCAATGAAGTAAGATCTTCAGCATGTGACTTCATTAACTTGTAGGCCTCATTAAGCAAAAGAAATCTGCTATATGTATTTTTGCAATTGAACTCTAAGAGATACAAGTTCAAAGGCCAAGATAAATCAAAACATATGAGGTGTAGTAGTGCAGAAGAACCTTCAAAAGATAATGATCAAGTATTAATTTTATTGCCAATTCAAAAAAGGAAGAAATAAGCAGGAGTAAAGCGGTGATTGTTCTATTTCTACTACAGAATCTTTATATGGAAACTCAATTTATTAAATTGATAAAATTATAAATTACATAGAATTGTAGGAGACACCAATCTCCAGTTATAGTGTGAACACCCACTCACAAAATTAAGAAGACATGAATCTGATAGGGACTCCAATCCCTTATGCAAGCACCAAATCTGCCAGGCACCAACCTGTCTAAGGAACGAGGACACCGATCCTTTTGAGTACCAATTCAAATCAAGAAATTCAATCCGTAAAGTAGACGAGGAGACCAATCCTCTGTAAGCACCGACTTACAAGGCATGGACCAACCTGCTTTTCCAAGTAAAAGTATGTGATACAAAATAGTAACTCAGTTCATCTGTTGTTTACACAGTCACTTTATACCCAGAAAATAGGCCCTAAAAAATCAGCTCCTGGATGATACCAAAAATTTTACTTCACTGCTTTATGCATGTAAGATAATAATAGCTTTGGAGAACAACTGTAGATAAATTCTTCTGGAATTTACTGTAAAATTTCAGACCCCAACCTGGTTTCAAGTCTCCATAAAATCATAGTTTAGTGCCCAAACCTTAGTACATCACAGCTGCATATATTCTTTAGGCAAAACTAATTTTTATAAATGAAACACATGAAATCTGTTACTGCTACAGAACATAAATTAAAATAAATATGCAGTCACAGGAAATTTTTGGGCAAATAGCCCCTGGAAAAACCCACAAGGGAAAAACCAGTGAGAGAAATTTTATTATTCAGGAAATTTTTATAGCTGTATTTTTCCAGCAATTAAATGAGAGAATTATCTCGAAAACTGTGACCAAATTTTGTCTTGAAAACAGTGCCAGATTTTTCTCAAAATTTGTGCCTGAATTTCTGTTCACAGGCTGTACGGAACAGCATGGATTGCTCCTCAATATTTGTGCTGTGGTACAATTTGCCTGTATGTTCTTCAGTCTGCAATAAATGCACCTTGATTTTTGTGCCTTCCTGCATTGAAAATTGTGCCATCCTACTTCAGACCCCAACCTGGTTTCAAGTCCATAAAATCATAGTTTAGTGCCCAAACCTTAGTACATCACAGCAGCATATATTCTTTAGGCAAAACTAATTTTTATAAATGAAACACATGAAATCTGTTACTGCTACAGAACATAAATTAAAATAAATATGCAGTCACAGGAAATTTTTGGGCAAATAGCCCCTGGAAAAACCCACCAGGGAAAAACCAGTGAGAGAGAAAATTTTATTATTCAGGAAATTTTTATAGCTGTATTTTTCCAGCAATTAAATGAGAGAATTATCTCGAAAACTGTGACCAAATTTTGTCTTGAAAACAGTGCCAGATTTTTCTCAAAATTTGTGCTTGAATTTCTGTTCACAGGCTGTACGGAACAGCATGGATTGCTCCTCAATATTTGTGCTGTGGTACAATTTGCCTGTATGTTCTTCAGTCTGCAATAAATGCACCTTGATTTTTGTGCCTTCCTGCATTGAAAATTGTGCCATCCTACTACAGTATGGACTGCTCTCCACACTGTACGATGCTGCGATAAATGTTGTACAGCCTTAATAAATGCTGGAAGTTTCTCCCCTATTTTTGCACTGTTGTCTTGGGATTCAGCCCTTCCTTTTCCTGTTGTACTGATTCACTCCTTTGCTGCTGCTCTCTCCTTCTCTTGTCCTCACGACTTCTCTTTTTTCAATGCTCACATGAAGAAATGAAAAATTATTGTTTTCTTTCCCTTTCCTTTGCCTTTTTGTTCATCAAGTGGAAAAGTGAACCAACCCTAAGATTCAATGGCTAGGATTAGATCTTGGGTCATGTAAATTCACAGTTGAGATAAAATTACTTTATTCTCAACTTAAAATCATTTAAGTCACTTTCTCATTTTATATGTCCAAAAAGTCACTTTATATTTTATAAAGTATAAAGTGAAATTAACTTTATATTTCATAAAGTTAATGTCTAAGGGTCGTGTTGAACATTTCCCCCTTTCACTAGACGCAAAGCCACCTGGGGGAACACTTGTCCAGGGTACAATTTAACACTCCCTCTTACTGAGGAAAGTGTTTCTCATCGCTCCCAACTTGTCTATGAAGAAAACAAACTTGTCTTACCCCAAAGATTTTGTAAGAATATATGTTACTTGCTTATCAATGGATATAAATTGTAGCTCAAATGCTCTCCTCTGAACATAGTCGCGGATGAAATGGTATATAATCTCAACATGCTTTGGCTTTTCATGAAAAGTCGGATTCTCAGAGAGCTTGATGCAACTTTGATTGTCACAGTAAATCACCATAGGTTTCAACTGCTGACCAAATAATCACACGAATAACTTGCGAAACGAAAGAGCCTCACAACTAGCCTAACTAGTTTCCATATATTTTGCCTTAGTAGAACTCAATGTAACGGACTTTTGCTTATGATTGAACCACGATATAACTATCGAACCGAAACTAAAACAACATTCAGAAGTGCTCTTCTGGTTTGCCACACAACCTGTCCAATCATAATTTGTATAGCTAATCAAACTAACTCCGTCACCTCAACTATAATCTAGACCATAATCCATCGTACCACAAAGATACCTAAGCACATGTTATGCAACTACCCATTGCACTCTCATAGACTCAACCATATATTGACTGAGTGTTTACTGCAAAACACAAATTTGGCTTGGTGTTGACCAAATATATCAAAGAGCCAATAAGCTGACGACATAAGGTAGGATCCACCCACTACGACTCAAAGCATTAAGCTTCTTCCAGTTGGTGATCATGGGTGTTGACATCGGCTTGAAACCCTCCATTTGAAATCTCTTTAAGATGCTAGTTGCATACTTCCCTTGCCTAAGGAAAATGTGACCAATCTCTCGCCAAATGTCCAATCCCCAAAATAAGTGCATCAACCTAATATCTTTCATTTCAAATTCTAAAGCAAGAGATTTCTTGCACCTTGCAATGAGTCTCTTTGAACCTGTAATGAGAAAATCATCCACATAGAGCACAAGAATAAGAGGGTCTTCACCAATTATAGTGAAGTAAAGGTTAGGATCCACCTCACTCTTCTGAAAACCTATCTACAGCAAGTAAGAATCAATCCTAGAGTACCAAGCTTTGGTAACTTGCTTTAGTCTGTTATCCACTAATTTTGCACTTAATGGATTTCTTGTGGGCTGTCGAAGTCATGAAGAAGAAATTTGTTCATTGTCAATGCCCAGAAGGTTCCACGGTTCATCGAAGCCATTTTTGGGCCTCTTTTTTAATAAATGCATGTTCATAACCTGTGGGGATTTTTGTAATAAATGTGTTAGCATGGCAAATTTTTTGCAAAAGACTTGGCTTCCTAGGACTTAGACGTCAATTTGATCATTCCAAGGTGTTTTTTCCCTTGTTAATTATGCAATGTTGAATAAGCAATGTATAATTTTCGAGCTCTTCACTGTTCCTCCAAAGTTGTAATTTTCGTCTTGGTGCTTAAACCCTAGGAGGCTATTAAAGTCCATGCGTCGATTTATATAAACATGCTAGACATGGTTTTGAGTCATTATGAACATGTACTAGGTCCCCTTTAGGTTTTTTTTAAGTTATGAAAAAAATAAGTTTTCTCGCAAAATCAAGCCATTTTTTGATGGTTTAATTGGAAAATTTCAAAATGTAATAGAAGTGTGATCTGAAGTTCGATTTTGGCTTCAGAATGCCTGTTTTCACACTCAAAGCATCCTCTTTACTCTCGGATCCACTTTTCCAATATTCTGGGTGACTAAATTATCCCGTATGGCATCATTTTTCTAACGATGAGACAAAATGCTCGAAAAATGCTAAAAATCGACAAAATGACACTAATAAAACAAAGTTAAAAGTCAAAATTGATGACTTGGAAAGGGTGTCAATCCTTTCTTAAGTTAAAGGTGAATTAAACTTAGGCGAAAGCGTCATGGTTTTGAGTTGACTATGGAGTAGCGAATCATTCTGAGATGGAGAGTGTGCTTGAGGCCTTTTGTGGGCCTTACGCTTGATTGAGATGTGGCAACCCACTAGTGGAAATACATGTTGGAGGATGCGCCCTTTTTTACATGGTTAATAATTTGCATGTGTAAATTCGTGGGAGTTTGGTAAGGCATCCAAGGATGGTGCACCTCTCTTGTCAGAGGTGGCACATCCTCATTGTAATCACAACTAACACATCCCACAATTCACTCAAACTATTTCAAGTTAACTCGCCTCATCTTCAGTTGGTTGGTGCACCCCCCAGGGGTTTGTAATCTCTATAAAATCGAGGCCTTCTTCCTCATTCTGGATGGATGGAAAAAACCTCTGCTCATGTAACTTGTAATGACTTATCATTTTATGAATAAAGTTGAGACTTTGGAGGTCAGAGTGATGGTGCAAGATCGCATTATCGTCAATGTTTGATTAATAAACCGAGGTGATATTGTCAATTTCCTTAAAACTCAATCTTGAGCTACACTGTATTTTATTTATTTATTTACTCTTAAACACAAATGAGTTTCTTCACAAATAATGCGACGAAGAATAAATATCGAGAAATCACACCAGCTTGATGATAAGCTTGGTGAGGCTGACAACTTCCAAGCATGGAATGATAGGATCTCACTAGTTCTTGAAGGAAACGAATTGGACACCAGCATAAGTAGAGAGGTTTTAGTTCTAGAGGGAGACTAGGCTAAAAGCTTTACACAAGAAGAACTTGGTCAAGGCCAAGAAGATCATTGTTGATTCAATCACCGATCACCTTATACCACAAGTGTCTTCCCTAAAGACACCAAAAGAGATGTTTGATTCCTTGACCAAGCTATTTGAAGGGAAGAACATAAATCGGAAGATGACTTTGAGAAAACAGTTGAAGAATGAGAAGATCTAGAATGCAGAGACCATACAATCATACTTTACAAAGGTCTCTCAAATCAAAGAACAACTTGAAGCGGTAGAAGAAGAAGTGGAGAATGCAAAAGTTGTGATAACCACCTTGAATGACCTCCCAGGATCATGGGTTTCATTCATTCAAGGAATGTGTGCCGGAAGGAAGTGATTACTTTCAGTAGACTCTGGGAAGAACACACACAAGAAAAAGCTCGACTCATAATAAGGGAAAAGAAGATGGGAGTAATTGAAGATCAAGATTTCACGATTCAAAGAAGATACCTTAAGCGACGAGGAATATGAAGAACTCAATTCTTGAAGAGCTTCTTATCCATCTTAAGCGTTTGGATAAGAAATGATGCTGTTATGAATGAAGAAGATGATGAAGCTGAAGGAGTCTACCCACGAAACAAATAAAGATAAGTATTCAATTGTCATTTCATGATATTGTTTTGTTATGCACTTGTTTATATTCAATTGATGTTTTATAGAATGTTTGCTTTAATGACAGTATACTTCTAATATGCATGTGATGGGTAAGTAGCTCATGGTGCTATACAACTCTCCATTGCTACTTATCTAAAATGAAACCTCTTTGCTGACATATTGGACTAGTGCACAATCTCAATGTTGTCCTGGTAAAGATGGAAGGCATCTAGAAAGTTTTCGTGAGATATGGATGAATGTTGTATTGGCTAAAATAGTTGGATGATTATATCTTTATTCATTAGAATTTACCATTATGAAATGTTTCTAATCATCCAACTGGTGTATTCGACTTGTAGGAAAGATCGCGTACAATCGCCTACAAGAAAAGAAGGATGAGACTTGTTCCAAAGAACAAGTGACGACAGTTCAAGATTCACTCCGATAATTCAAAATGAAGAATGATGTCTAGGATGCAGTATCGAGACCTGAAGGGAAGTTCGTAGTTCCCTCATGCAGTAGATGGAAGCATCGTGGGATACAAGGCAGGATTCGTAGCACGAGGCTTCTCACAGAAAGAAGGCATAGACTACGAAGAGACATTTGCAGCCATCGGAAGTTAAGACACATGACAAGCAGACTCGTGTGCAAATTAAAGAAGGCCTTGTATGAGCTCAGAAGACACCCATGGGATAACACATACATGAGGAGCTTGAAGATCACCTAGAGTGATGAAGATCTTAACCTTTGCTACAAGGTTGAAGATGAAAGCCTATAGAGGATGACAAGCTCACAGATGGGTGCGAGAAGAACGTTTTCAAGATAAAGGATCTTGGTATCTAGTGACCCTAGATGGATACATAGAATATTAGTAGCAGAGGAAGCTACTGGTCACTCCATTAAAGATTGTTTCAATGCATAAAGTATGAAAGGCAGAGGGAGAATGATGCTCTGCTTTAGATGGAGTGATTGCAGAAGATCCTGAGGTTCAACATGGTACTACAGCATGGATAGCTTACTGATGACTCTAGGCTTTATTGAGAGAAACACGGATTCCAACCTTTTCTTCAAGGTTGAAGGTGGAAGATCAGTGATGCTCCTGTTATATGTCGATGACTTGTTCCTGATAGAAAAGAGGAACTCATTAAAGTTGCAAGAAGGAGACTTGTTGCCGAGTTCGAGATGAAGGACTTGGATATGATGCACTACTTTCTAAGCATGGAGGTGTGGCAGAATGCAGATGGAATCTCCCTGGGGCAAGGGAAGTATGCAGTAGAAATCCTGAAGAGGTTCAGGATGATGGAGTTGCAAGGCCATGACCACACCTATGACATCGAACCTGAAGCTATTGAGTGTTGCTTTGTCAGAGACGGTTGATGCCACGATGTATCGTCAGATGATTTGTTCCTTGATGTACCTGACAATTACGAGACCAAATATTTGCTTTGCTGTGAACACATTGAGAGATGTTCACTTGATGGTTGCAAAGCATGCAGTGAGGTACCTGAAGGGTACATTTGAGTATGGGCTCAAGTATGTACGAATCAGAAGATTAACCTGGAGGGTTATGTGGGTTCGTATTGGGCAGGCAGTGCCATTGATAGGAAGAGGACTACGAGGTGCTACTTACGTATGAGATCAGGTGTGATCTCTTGGTTTAGCAGGAAGGAGTCCTGTATGGCGTTGAGTACCGCCGAGGTAAAAGATGTTACCACTTGCTTAGCTATTTGGGAGGTAGTATGTTTCTTTTGAAAACTACTATTTGATTTGACTTGTATTTTTGTATGATGCAGAGAGGAGCAATGAAGCTCCAGTATGTGATCTAGATCAAGATCTCTCGAAAGAAGGATTTATAGCATAGTCGGTGAGACAGGTTGTCTGAGCATAAATCCTGGCGAAGCTCGTAGGTTGCTTAGCTGTAAACAGACCTGTAGGTTGTCCTCGGATGTAATCGGTCCTGGCGAAGCTCGTAGGTTATCCTTGGACGTAATCAGCCCTGATGTGATTCTATGCTAGAAATGGCCAGAGTGAAGTTTGAGTACTTCAGGGAGAAGCTTGGCGTTCTCCAGATCGAGGTTCCCTTCAAAGGGAATTGATGTGTCCGTTGGCCTTTCTGACCTGGTGGAAGGCTGAGCTTCACATGGTTAGATGTAAGTGCAAAGACATTCTGATGTGATTGTGGGTTGTGTTCCCACATGATTAGTGCAGAGCCATTCTCATGTGATTGTGGGATGTGTTCCCACATGATCAGAAATAAGTGCAGAGCCATTTTGATGTGATTGAGGGATGTGTTCCCACATAATCAGATATAAGTGCTGAGCCTTTTCGACATGGTGGCAGGCTAGGCTTCCCATGGTCGCATATAAGTGCTAGGCCTTTTTGGCTAGGGTCAGATATAAGTGTTGAAGGCCATTCTCTGGGAGAATGGAGGCACCTGGTCAGTTACCATGAAATTGATTCAGTCTGGGACTGAAGCTCAGCTTAGTGCCGAGAAGCCATTCTCTGAGAGAATGGAGGCATCTGGTCAGTTACCAGGAAATTGATTCAGTCTGGGACTGAAGCTCAGCTTAGCACTAAGAAGCCATTCTCTGGGTGAATGGAGGCACTTGGTTAGTTACCAGAAAATTGATTCAATCTGGGACTGAAGCTCAGCTTAGTGCTGAGAAGCCATTCTCTCGCAGAATGGAGGCACCTGGTTAGTTACCAAGAAATTTGATTCAGTCCGGGACTGAAGCTCAACTTAGTGCTAAGAAGCCATTCTCTGGGAGAATGGAGGCACCTGGTTAGTTACCAGGAAATTGATTCAGTCTGGGACTGAAGCTTAGCTTAGTGCTGAGAGGCCATTCTCTGGGATAACGGAGGCACCTGGTCAGTTACACTCACTCACTAGGGCGCATGAGTGAGAGAGGAGAAGCTCTCTCAAGAGAGAGAGAGAGAACAACTGTGGAGATCATCTTTTCTATATTTGGGTTTTACTATTGCCATTGGAGCTCATTCTATCTCTGAGGAAGTTGCAGGGTTTTCTCCTTTATGGTTTCCCCGAGGAAAATTCTGTGTCTCGTCTCTTGTGATTTTTGCTATGCATGTTATTCTCTCAGATAAGATCCTAGATCATATTGCTTAAATGATACAAATCTAACATTTCCTTGGGACACATACAAATATTTCACAAGTTTCCAGTTTTGAGAAGATTGCTATTTTTTAGGAAGTTTTCTACTTTATAGAAAGTAGGCTTTGGAGGACTACATAACAAAGATCACATTTTTCGCATTCTTGCGAGTTTAGTATTCCAGTGAGACTTTTCTGGGCAACACGTAAGATACTTCATTTTTAGGATTAGGGTTTTGATTTGCATGGCACATGCATGGATATGCATCATTTTGCATGGTACATGCATGCACATGCATCAACTTGAGAAAAAATGGTAGTTAACTACAATGCATGCAAGGATAATTGGAGTTTCATGAGCGCATGAAGGAACTTGCTTAATCTAGATTGGACGCATAAAAAGAGAGGGGACATCTTCTAATCGTTGTATTTTCTTTAGTTGGAGCTCTTTCTCTCTCTCACACACACATTTTCTCTTCTCTTTTAGCTTTTCTAATTTTTGTGTAGGTAATATCATTGTATTGCTTTTGTGTTGGTTTCCTTGGTGCAATCAACCTTTTAATTTATGCAGAATAACGATTTGTTATGCCCAGATTCTACTCAAGGTTTTGTATTTTGGTGTGTTTTCTATGCAATATTTTAGAAGTTCTTAGTTTTTTATCTAGGTAAAACCTACCATTTAGAAGTGTCTTCTATTTCACTTTTTTCCATTTTTATTGAGTTGGTTTTAGGGAGATCGTGCACCACTATCAACAAAATTTTAACAATTTCTTTGTTGTCATTTACTTGCGTGCCAAAGACTGAATAAACAATGTTGTTATAATAGTTAGTTCGCTGATTTTTACGGTACAACAACATAAATTGACTTTTCAGCCCACTGTTCTTTGACGTTACATCATAGATCTGAGTTGTTTTGCATACTAAATATCAATTACATTAATCTTACATGCAAATTTTATCATTTTCGACATTCAAAACAACGAACAATCGTTGTTTTTCAATTAATTTTGTCATCATTCGTTGTACTAACACTTATTTTGCAGATCTATAGCTTTCAGGAAGCATAAGGGCATTGAGGAATCCTCCCTTGCGAGTGAATTTACTTGACTTCGAATGGAGAGGAGTTCTATTCGTGACACTTTGGATAACACTCTTAAAAGTTGCATGGAATTTACTCGTCGATTTAACTATGTTACTTGGGTTTTATAGAGTACATTTTGTGTGTTAACAAACCCGCACATATCAACACCTAGTGTGGCTTGAAGGGCTAGCAAAGTCAATGGACTTTGATGGGAAATACCAAATACGGGTATCAATCCCATCCCTTCATCGAGTCAACAAACATGCGAATGCGATGGAATGTTGAACATAGTCTCAAGATTAGATGGTCGGGCATTGAACTTTGCAAGTTTAATGGTTTTAAGTATTGTGTGTTTGCATATGATGATGCGATGCAAGAGGAGGATCTGCACTCTCTTTGTTGAGGCCCAACCACTGTCTAGCAGACAAGCTCCAAACCTTTGAGCCATAGAGGACTATGGGTCCAATGAGAGTATCCATGAGAGACATATTGGATGAAATGTCCTAAAAATGGTGTATAAATTAGTGTCCCACAAGGAGGGTTTGGGATCTGTATTCTTTGTTGATTCTGTTGATTAAATTGACATAGTTGGAACCATGGATCAACATAGAACTGCAGAGTTTGCAGTTGGTTCGTTTAAACAGAGAACGGGGAAAGGATCTGCAAAGTAAATGTGCGCGTAAGATAATATTTCGGAGCACCAAAGTGAAGTTTTGTGTTTGATACCTGATCAACGGACGAGGAGGATTGCACAAGCAATCAACAATTTATAGGAGTTGTGGGAGGATATCACGGAAGCCCATTTTGGAAAAAGTTGGAAGGCACATCCGCAATCCGCAACCCTGTTAGATTTTTTTTAGATTATAGCAATATATCTTAATTGCATTTATCAATAGGATCACTAGAAGATACACAAACCACAGAACAATAACGCAAGTATCTTTCACTTGGGAAACCCAAATGGGCGAAAACCCAGGAACCTTTGTCCAAAGATAATAATTTTGAGATTAGAGTACAATGAAGAAAGAAAGAGAAAAATATGGAAATGGTTTCCAAATATGGAAACGCTGAAAACAATCTTCTTCTGCAGTGTATGCGAACTTCTCTCTCCTAGAAAACTGCGCGCTTCACTTGTGCTGTTGTGCTGCTGCTTTGTGTAAAAATGAGGAGGGGCGTCTCCTATTTATACTGTTTTCCCACTAAAAATTTAATTGCAGTCGACTTCACTTAGCGGAGCAATATAATTTTATATGTTATAATTTTATTTTATTTCTTTTATTGCTGGCTTTTCACCCCAAGGTTTACATTGTTCTTTCTAGGGTTTGGATGAATGATTACAACAAGTTTAATTCCGAAGGAGGACAATAAGAATAGTTTTTGAAGTTGCGCAAACTCTAACACTCCCTCTCAACAAGGTAGGTATTCTCTGGTATTCATCAACATCATCATCATTTGGGTTTCATCCGTACATCTATACTATCTCCTTCATCTCTAAACATACTGAAGGTTGTCTTTATTAATTTGTTCTATCCGGATGTTTGAGAGAAAATATTTTGCTACCTATTTGTCTCTATTGTCGATGGAATACTTCCAAACCTGGCTAGAGATCCTCGATGAGCACACGTGCACGACCATCTACTACTTGTTTGTCTCTTCTGTTGATGGGGTAGTCCCATACCAGGGTGAGAACTTGAATGAGTAGAGTTACTTGTGCAATCACATGGCTATCTACTACTTGTTCGACTCATCTGTCGATGGAATTTCTCCGATAACTGGCTGAGCACCTGACTGAGCAGAGGCACCTGTGTGAACCCGACCATCTACCTACTTGTCCGTCTCATCTGTTGATGGGATTTCTCCCATACCTGTCTCAGAACCTGGACAAGCGAAGGCACCTATGTGAGCCCGACCATCTACTACCTGTTCGTCTCATCCGTCGATGGGATTTCTTCGATACTTGGCTGAGAATCTAGATGAGCAGAGGTACCTAGGCAAGGGTATAAGGGTATAGTGAGTGTTTCTCAATCATCTCTCCCTCTTAAGGAGGGATACATTCTCTTCTACTCCTAGTCTTCCATGAAAGTATTCAAATTTCATTCTGGGAAGAGACTTGGTGAGAACATCTGCAGTCTAATCATTTGTCAGAATATATTGTAGCTCGACCGCACCTTTCTGCAGCATATCACGTATGAAGTGATACCGAATCTCTATGTGCTTTGAAATACACCGATTCATTGACATCTGCACATAGCTTTGGTTATCACTTTGAATCGCGGTTGGCTCTAGAATCTGGCCAAATGGTCCTGCAAGAAGTTTACGAAGCCAAACTGCTTCTTGGGTTGCTGAAGTAGTAGCCATATACTCGTCCTCTGCAGTACTTGAGAGCGACTAAGTTCTGCTTCCTAATGCACCAGGAAATAACTGCGAAACCCAGACTGAAACAACATCTTGAAGTGCTCTTCCTATCAGTAGAGCATCCAACCAAATCTGAGTTTGTAAACCCTTTCAATTTCAAGTCACATTCTGAATCATATTGTGGACCATATCCCACAGTGGCATGTAAGTATCTGAGCACATGTTTTGTAGCAATCCAGTGAATCTTCCTCGGTTCGCACATAAACTGATTGGGAGCATTCGTTGGAAAAAAAATAGCTGGCCTGGTGTTCGTTAGATACATCAAGGACCCAGTCAACTGGAGCAACCGAATCCGGTTGTCCGTGAGTCGAATCCGACTATCATTGTATAATGAAATATGAATAGTAAATAATATATTGGATGATGGATAAAATGTACAATAAGCTCGTTTTTTATAGGCTTGAGCATGAAGGGTTACACCCTTTCATATAATTAACTAATCTATTTTATTAATTTATTTTATATTCATTACATTGCCACTCCCTTTAAGGAAGCTTTGTCCTCAAAGCTCAAGTATTTTCCTAGTGCCGTTCTTCATTTTGACTCGGTGTCGGTATTAGAATCGGACGAGGTCTCGTGTGTAGAGACTTGCACTTCCTTTCCATTGATGATTTCCCAATGTATTGTCTCATTGTTCCTACATTTGTGACCAGGGGTCCAATCATCACCGCATCGACGACGTATGTTTTTCTTCTTTTTCTTTTTATTATTAGAGTAACTGTTAGATGACTTTGATCTATTTTCCATTTCGTAGGTGTATGATGGAGGTTTGTAGCATTGATGGCTAGGAGACCAAGTATCTGCATAGTACCTACATTGTGTCTCTTTTTCTTGTCGATAATGGCTATCGTCTTTTGTTTTTATTCCTTCCAATTTGCGTTCTGCGGCTCTTGCTTTACGTCTTGCTACTTCTACGTTAGGTATGTCATGTAACTTTAATTCTTTTTGGAGGTGTGGTTTAAGACCTCCTAAATAGGTTTCGAGTCTTTGCTTGTCAGACAACCCAAATACTCGTGTTGATAAGGATTCCCATTGATGAGTGAATTCCTCAACGTCTTCGACTTGCTGTAGTCTGGTAAGTTTACTGAAAAATTCATCTTCATTGATTCCTTGAAACCTATTAAAAAGATCATTTTTGAACAAGTTCCAGGTGTAAGTAAAATTATCTCTCTTCCCCCATAAGTACCAATTATAGGCATACTCTTCCATATGCATTGACGCATATTTCACCTTCTCCTCATCAGATTGAATGTTGTAAATGTCGAAGTATTCTTCTGCCTTGTTTAGCCAAGCAACGCATTGGTCTTCGCTCCCATTGTATTTCGACAACTCTATTTTTGCTTCAAGTGGGTGCACTTTGTAAGGATGACGTTGATTTCCTTTTGCCTTATGGTTTGATGGTGGCTCGGAACTGCTAGATGATGAAAGTGACATATTTGAATTGCTTCGTTGTTGGCGGCGATTTTTAGTTTTTCTTTTCTCTATTACTTATAGCGTCTATTTTGCTGTTTAATTGTGCCTTCATATCTGGCTGTACTTGTGTTTCTATTTCTTGCTTAAGTGTTGCATTGTTAATCTTTATTTCTTTTTCCAATTCTTCTTGATTCTTTGCGAGTGTTTCCTGGGTGGCAACATGAAATGAGGCATCTAGCATGTCTGGACTGCTAACGTGGCCCGGACTGGGTATGAACCTTTGGAACATCTCGAATAATGTATTATGGTTTTGCGCCATGGTGCTCATGTTCTGTGTTATGGTGTTTATGTTTTGCGTCACGGTACTCATTTTGTCATCTAGGTCTTTTTGTTTTTTGTTTAGGATGTCAAGTTTGTCGTCGAGCCTCCTTTCTAGTACCACAACAAGCTCGTCTTTGAGTAATGTATTGTTATTCTGCATCTTTTCCTTCACGCATTTTAGGTCAACAGCAAGGGACCTTATGTCCTTCTCCATTTTTTCGATTTGCTCTTTTAGCTCCGCCATGGTCTTGGACCTTGTATGCGGAGGTTTATATTTTAACGCTATTTTGGCTAATAATATATTAATTAATTAATTAATTTTTTATTTTTTTTATAAACTATATTATATTTGTATATACTTTTTTTTTATTATTATATTTTTTTTAACAAATATTATTATAAAAAAATATAATATTTGATTTTTAACTATATATATAATATTTGCTATATAGTTTTTTTTAAAATAAATATTATAATATATTATTATTATATATAATATGCTATTTTTATTAATATTGTTTGGTTTTTTTTTTTGATTGCAGGTTCACGCGGAGGAGAAAGCGTGTTGGCGGCGTGAAGTGGGAAACAGATCACGTAGGGGAGATGTGGCAAGGAGGCGCGATACCAAATGGAGTAACAAGGCGGTAGATCCAATTGGCGTGGTTGTGTTGGAGCTTTGAAAAGGAGCCACTGAGGAGATGATAGTTGAGTGTGAAGAGACGCGAGGAGAGGGGATACACTCGCAGGAGATATATGTGCAATGTGAATGTGATGTGTAGAGTGGACAGGGAAGGAGCAAGCGTGTAGGAGTGATGCACCGTGAGGGGTAAGGGAGGTGGAAACATGCAATGAGGGCGGGAGGAAGGAGTGGGGCTGGAGTGACGGTGGGTTCCAAATGGGGTCGCCAGAACGGTTGAAGGAGGCGCGATGGATGGAGGGGCGGGTGGATGAAGTTGGAGGGAGGGCGCAGGTGAATGTGTAGCGAAGGGGCGCACGATTAGGACGAGATGTGGAGGGCACGGGCGTGGTTGGAGTGGAGGCTTGGGAGGGGTGAGCAGGTGTGGAGCTGGACGACGTGGGAAGATGACAGGAGGGAGGTGATGGCAGGCGTTGTGTGGGGGATGGGACAGAGTTGGTCGCTGGGAGAATGGCGTAGAGGGTGAATGTGCAGATGGTGAAGGAGCAGGTGGAAGCGCGCAGGGAGGAGAACTGGCAGCGCACGGGGAGAAGTGGCAGCGACGACGATGGGTGGGGGGTGTGCAGAATGGTGGGTCGAAGGATGCGCAGGAGCGTGGAGCAGGGTGGTTGACAAGGGAATGAGGCGGTCGGGAAGATATGAACGCGGCGGATGTTGGAGGATGGTAGAGGGGTTTTTTAAATTTTCTTTTTGTGTTTATTTTTCTTTGTTTTTTTTTTGTTTTTTTGTTTTGTTTTTTGTTTCGATAGGGTTTGGGATGAAGTGACAGGTGAAGAAATGGAACAACGAAGGAATCGAAAATTGATGAGCTGAGTTCGAGCTCAAGGAGGGATTGATGGGCCGAGTCCGAGCTCAGAGTGCAGGAGCAAATCTGCTCTGATACCAAATGGAGCAACCGAATCTGGTTGTCCGTTAGTGGAATTCGACTATCATTGTATAATAAAATATGAGTAGTAAATAATATATTGGATGATCGATAAAATGTACAATAAGCTCGCCTTTTATAGGCTTGAGCGTGAAGGGTTACACCCTTTCATATAATTAACTAGTCTATTTTAATAATTTATTTAAATTCATTACATCAACTAGCGATACATAGTTGGATCAATCAAATTTGAATTTGAAGGAGAATCCCTTGGCTTCTTCAAATTTGCATCCATTGGAGTAGCTATGGACTTGCAGTCCAACATTCCGAATCTCTTCATTATATCTATGGTGTATTTTCCTTGTCCTAAGAAAATCTCTTTCTGCCTCTGCCGTACTTCTAATCTCAGTAAGTAGTCCATCAATCCAAGATCCTCCATTTCGAACTCAGAGGCGAGTTTCTTTCTTATACCATACGATAAGTTTCTCAATTTTGGTGAGAAAAAGTCATCAACATATAGTATCAAAATAAGTGGCTCATCATTCACAACCTTGCAGTAAAGGTTGGGGCTGCATCAGTTTTTGTGAAACCCATACTCACCAGGAATCCGTCTATCTGTCCATACCAAACACGAGGTGCTTGCTTGAGTCCATGTAACACCTTTTTTAGCTTCCATACAAAGACTCCTTTCCATGGACAACAAACCCTTCTGGTTCGAGATATACTCTTTCCTGAATAATATCGTTGAGAAAGGCAGTCTTGACATCCATCTGATGCAATTTCCATCGCATTGCTAAAGCAATAACAACGATCGATCTGATGGAAGTGTATCGAGCAATGTTATAGGAACTGGCAAAACCAGCTGGTCTGACCGGTTTGCAGGGTTGGCCGATCCAATCAGTAAAAATTATTCCTCAAACCGGATTTTTTTCCAAACCTGGTACGAAAGTGGTCAAGAACCGGTCAAAACCTGCCAAAATCGGTCGAACCGACAAAACCGGGCTAAATCGGCCAATCCGTAAACTGGCGTCCGACCGCGGACTAGGGACTCACGGAACTCAATTAAAAAAAATACAAAATCAGACCTAACCTATCATTCTAACCTAACCCTAAGCCTATCCTAACACTATTTAAAGACTCCGCCACGCAGTACAATCTTAGGCTGAGGCGTAACCAGTTGTTGAACACAACACTAGGATCAAGGAACATAACCTTGGATGGCTTTGATCCATCATTAGAGCGGTTTGTGGAGACTCAAGCACCAGTATTTGATAATGAAGACCTCTCTTGGTTGGATTTGGACTCACCTTATTGGCATGAAATGGTAGAGGCCATCCACAGTGAGCCAACAGGATACAAGAGCCTTGGGTATGACAAAGTTATAACTGTGGTACTTGACAAGGAAAAAGCCAAGATCCAAAATGCTTGGGGCAATTCACAAATGCTTAGAATGAGTATGGGGTATCAATTGTATCAAACGGTTTGACAATTGTGAAAGGTAAGCCATTGATAAATTTTCTTGTTGTGTTTGGTACTGGTACAGTCTTCCTTTCGGCACATGACTACTCAGATAAATTCAAGACCGGCATGAATATTGCAGAACTCCTACTCAAAAACATTGAAGCTATTAGTCCATACAATGGCATCCAAGTCATAACAGAGAATGTTGGTAATTGTAAGGCAGCGGGAGCAATCATTGAAGATAAATACCCCAACATATTTTGGTCCGGGTGTTTGGTTCACACGTTGAACCTTTTCATGTATGGCATTATTAACTTGAAGGAAAATGAATACAAATTGATTGGTGAAATGTACAAAAAGGGCAAGCACATGATAAGATTTATTACCAACCATAGCAATGCCCATGGCATTTTCCGCACTCACTCAAAGCTAGAGCTATGAAAGATAGCAAAGACTAGATTTGCTAGCTATTACCTCATCCTCAGGCGCGTTTGAAGGTAAGAGAGGCATTGGCTAGCATGGTATCAAGTGATTCATGGCAAGTCTTGAAAGATAGGGCTACATCCACATCTGACAGGCTTGATTTTCAGGATGTGGAAGGCACCGTTCTTGATGGTCAATTTTGGGCAAATGTCAAGTTTGTTTTGTAGTTCGCAAAGCCCATTTATCACATGATTTGGTTTGCAGATACAGATAAGTTGGTAATTGGGGAGGTGTAGGAGCAGATGGATAGCATGTTGGGCTAGATTAAAGATATGGTTGAATCGAAGGATCCCATCTTGTATGACCATATTCACACACATGTGGTCAAAAAGTGGGAACAACTCGACGATCCACTGCATGCCTTAGCATATGTATAAACACCAAAATATTATTCTCTATCTTGGTTAGCGAAAACAACACCTGGGGGTGGGGTTAGGAGAAAGCCCCACACAGATCCAGAGGTACCGGTTGGGTACATGGTTGTTATAGAGAAGTTGGTCCTTGGTGAAGAGGAATGTGTCGTATTGCGTAGTGAATTAAGCAAATACCTCAGTTATATTGGTATGTAGCCAAGTGTGACACCTGTGATAAAAACGAAAGCAAAAGTGTCGTGACTCCAGGGCTACTCCACCTGCTTTACATTCCAAACCAGAAGTGGGAGGAAATCTCCATGGATTTTATTCAAGGGTTATCGTTATTCGAAGGCGAGTACAAAATCTTAGTGGTAGTGGACACGGATTAGCGAAATACACACATTTTTTGGGAATTAAGAAAACTGACTCCACTAATAAATCGCTTAAGTGTTCAGTAAAAATATTTACAAATTAAACGGGTTTCCAAAAATCCTCGTTAGAGACAAAGATGCTAAATTCACAAGCAATTTTTGGAAGGAATTTTGCAAACAAATTGGGATCAGTCTTACCATGAGCTCAGCCTATCATCTGCAAACAGATGGACAAACGAAAGTTGTTAACAAATGTTTGGAAGCCTATCTTCATAGTTTCGTCACTGACAAGTAAAACGAATGGTTACATATTGCAGAATGCTGGTATATCTCCACCTATCATACGTCAACCAAGATGACACATTTTAAAGCATTGTATGGTTATGTGCCTCTTAGATGGAAATAAATCGTTCAAGGTGATGCAAAAGTACTTGTGGTAAAAAATCAACTCGAAGAAATTTAGAGAGTAATGCAAGTTCTCAACGATTATTTAACTATGGCACAAAATCGCATGAAGCAGCAACCGGATCAACGTAGAACAGATTGGATATTTGTGAGACTTAAGCCATAGAAACAATTGTGACTTAAGCAACAAGGAAAGAATAAACAATTGTGACTTAAGCAACAAGGAAAGAATAAACTAGCTCCTAAGTTGTATGGATCAATGTTACAAATATCGTGTCGGTGAATATATCGCCGAGGGTCCAAAAATAAATTATCAGATTTATCGGCGAAAATGTCGGCAAACATCGGCAATATATCGACAATGTAAAAAAATACAAAAATATTAAAAAAGAAAAAAAAGAAAAAAATCACAATATATTTGAAAAAATCGGCAAATATCGCCAAAAATCGGCAAATATCGTGATAAAATCGGCAAATATCGCGATAAAATCGGGAAAAAATCAGGAAAATATCGGGGCGATATTTGACGATAATATCGCCAGTGAGTTATCGCGATGTTGCCGATATATCGGCGATATTTGTAACACTGGTATGGATCATATCAAATTATTTGAAAGATTAACCCCGAAGTATATTAATTGAAGTTCTCAGAAAATAGTCGAATTCGCAATGTTTTTCAGGTTTTGAATCTAAAAAATTTATTGGGTCAATATCAATATGCTCAGACGACACTTCCTACCTTGGACGAAGAAGGGAAAGTTGTTTTGGAACCAGAAGCCATCATCAACATCAAAAAAAGAAGGGTATGTTCTCAAATAATTAAGGAATACCTTATTAAGTGGAAGAATTGTCTAGAAGACAATGCTTTATTGGAGACACAAAACTTCGTTTAGCAGTACCCATCATTGCCATGCTTTGAGGGCAAAGCATTTTAAAAGAGGAGCGCAATGCTATATATGTAATAATTAAATAAACGCAAAGAAATATAATGATAAATCATCTAAGCATCTTATATATATATTAAAAAATACAAATTAAATTAATTAAAGATATGTAGTTAGTATAATTATAAAAAGGAACAGACATGACTTTTTGTATAACCACCTCAAAACCGATACCGATATATAAAATTAAGATTTTTATTGTAATTGATCATGAATCCAAAGATTATAAATAGATATTATATTTTTTATTCGAATTTGTCTTCACGTGAAGTTTTTTCCATTTCATATAACTTGGTAGTTTTACTTTTCACTATTTTAGTTTTGACTCTATATAGTTATACTGATGATTGCATCATTTACTCTTTCCTATTTTTGAGCAATTTTAAGTTACTATTTTGTATTTTAATGACTTTGACTTTAGTGTTTAGTAATTTTAAATATATTGCGATATCGATTTGAAAGCTATGTAGCACGGGAATCGCTCATGGCTTTTAGGAAACTTGTTCCCAAAGTTCCGACGTTCCAGGGAACTTTCCCAATTCAATGGAAACCGTTCCAGATGGTTGGGAACTTATTGAGAACTTTTATCCTCTAAAATCGAGAACTTGGGGTCTTCTTTTTGCGTGTTTCCTTCATTGGGAGCTTCCTCGCATTCAAGATCACCATGTTGGTTGTTAACAACATTCCTATGTCCTTGCGATCGTACATATGCATGGTTGACTCAAAAAAATATCTCTAGAAAACAAAGTTGCAATTAAAGTTTTTTTCGTGCTACCTTGTCGAGTTGGTGCACTAATCTCTATTTAATGCTCGTGCTAGAGTATTCACTCAACCCTATGCTGAATTGCACATATCACTAATTAATAATAAATGTAAATCTATTTTGACTTTTTATATATTATTAAATAAAAGAAAAGAAATTTATTTATTTTACTATTTACTTTATGAATAAAAATTGAACTTTTAACTAATTGGAAATGGTTTTAACTCTTCTTTTAAAACTAATCTCATATATTACATTTAAATAAAGAATATCTTGATTTTTATTTTATAGTAATTTCAATTTGAATAATTATATACCTTTGCAAATACCTTGGCATATAATGTTTTATAAACATATAGTATTCTAATACATTTTAATCATAGTTGACAACTAAAGGTTTACTCTATACATATAACCACAAATATACAGACTATATCTTCTAAAAGTCTCCACTTTAGAAAGAGTCTACCGTATATAACAATGACGTGGATGGTAATCTTGATTTTTTTGCCATTTCCATCTGCTAAGAGGTTCTATTTGGTTATCTTATTTGTGTTTATGTTTCTTTTTTTCTCTATGTTTCTTTTCTTCTAATGTTTTCTAATTATTATTTTTTTATATTTTTTACTAAATATTATTGACGTTCCCAACCTACTGTTTTCTGCAAATTTGGGGGAAACTTCTAGACGTATCTGATACGCATACCCACATTCCCTACGTTCCGGTGTTCCAGAAACTTGTGCAACATAGCTGAAAAGTTAAATCATCACTTTGATGTGCTTGCAGTATCATTGATTAATTTTTCAGTCATAGTGTGAAACATTGAAAAGACAAGACTCAAAAGTCAAAACTGAAATCTGAATATCAAATGACAAAGACTCAATATCAAATGACAGAGACTCACAAGTAACAAATATGATATATGATATATGATCAAGATGAATCGTGTAATGTGTTTGCATTATTAATTTATTACTCTGATTTACGTTGCATGATTACACAATGATGATGAAGTATTTACTAATTTGCATGGGATGAAGTGATGGTGGGTTCCATATGTGGTGGCCAGAACGATTGGAGGAGGCGCGATGGATGGAGGGGCGGGTGGATGAAGTTGGAGGGAGGGCGCAGGTGGATGTGCAGCGAAGGGGTGCGCAATCAGGAGGAGATGTGGAGGGAACGAGCGTTGTTGGAGCGGAGGCTTGGGAGGGGCGAGCAGGCGTGGAGATGGACGGGGTGGGAAGATGATAGGAGGGAGGTGATGGCAGGCGTTGTGTGGGGGATGGGACAGAGTTGGTTGCAGGGAGAATGGCGTAGAGGGTGAATGCGCAGATGGTGAAGGAGTAGGTGGAAGTGCGTGGGGCGAAGAATTGGCAGCGACGGCGGTGGGTGGGGGGTGTGCAGAATGGTGGGTCGGAGGATGCATCGGAGCGTGGAGCAGGGTGGTTGGCGGGGGAATGAGGCGGCCGAGAAGATATGAGCGCGATGGATGTTGGAGGATGGCAGAGGGTTTTTTAAAATTTTTTTTTTTGTGTTTATTTCTTTTTGGTTTTTTGTTTTTGTTTTTTGTTTTTTGTTTCGACAGGGTTTGGGATGAAGTGACAAGTGAAGAAATGGAGCAGCGGGGGAATCTAAAATTGATGTGCCGAGTTCGAGCTCAAGGAGGGATTGATGAGTCGAGTCCGAGCTCAGAGGGCAGGAGCGAATCCCCTCTGATACCAAATGGAGCAACCGAATCCGGTTGTCCGTTAGTCGAATCCGACTATCATTGTATAATGAAATATGAATAGTAAATAATATTGGATGATGGATAAAATGTACAATAAGCTTGCCTTTTATAGGCTTGAGCATGAAGGGTTACACCCTTTCATATAATTAACTAGTCTATTTTAATAATTTATTTTATATTCATTACATCAACTGGCGATACATAGTGGGATCAATCAAATTTGAATTTGAAGGACAATCCCTTGGCTTCTTCAAATTTGCATCCATTGGAGTAGCTATGGACTTGCAGTCCAACATTCCGAATCTCTTCATTATATCTATGGTGTATTTTCCTTGTCCTAAGAAAATCTCTTTCTGCCTCTGCCGTACTTCTAATCTCAGTAAGTAGTCCATCAATCCAAGATCCTCCATTTCAAACTCAGAGGCGAGTTTCTTTCTTATACCATACGATAAGTTTCTCAATTTTGGTGAGAAAAAGTCATCAACATATAGTATCAAAATAAGTGGCTCATCATTCACAACCTTGCAGTAAAGGTTGGGGTTGCATCAGTTTTTGTGAAACCCATACTCACCAGGAATCCGTCTATCTGTCCACACCAAACACGAGGTGCTTTCAATGGACAACAAACCCTTCTGGTTCGAGATATACTTTCTCCTGAATAATATCGTTGAGAAAGGCAGTCTTAACATGCATCTGATGCAACTTCCATCCCATAGCTGAAGCAATAACAACGATCGATATGATCGAAGTGTATTGAGCAATGTTATCGGAACCGGCAAAATCGGCTGGTCTGACTGGTTTACAGGGTTGGTCGGTCCAATCAATATAAGTTATTCCTTAGACCGGATTTTTTTCCAAACCTGGTACGAAATCGGTCAAGAACCGGTCAAAACCTACCAAAACCGGTCGAACTGGGCTAAATCAATCGGTCCGTACTTTGGCGTCCGACCGCGGATTGGGGACTCACGAAACTCAATTAAAAAAAACACAAAATAAAACCTAACCTATACTTCTAACCTAACCCTATGCCTATCCTACCACTATTAAAAGACCCCCCCACGCAGTACAATCTTAGGCTGAGGCGTAACCAGTTGTTGAACAGGACACTAGGATCAGGCAACATAACCTTTGATGACTTTGATCCATCATTAGAGCGGTTTGTGGAGACTCAAGCACCAGTATTTGATAATGAAGACCTTTCTTGGTTTGATTTGGACCCCACCTCCAGAGATTCCACCTTCGGGGCCAGGGGACTCAAGTGGGGCTAAGAATCCCACTTCGGAAGAGGATGAAGAGGAAGAGGATGAGGAAGGAGATGAGTAGTAGACTACTATACACTAGACTCTAGTAGGAGTAGCTTGTAGGGTAATGCCATATGACCACTTTATTGTTATTCATTAGTACTATGGTTTATTTTTGGATTGTAAGGTCCATTTAGAGCCTATTTGTTGACGTACTTTGGTTCAGAACCTTAGAGATGTATTGCATTCGGTGCTATTTTGGATATTTGCTATATATATGAGAAACTTTGCATATTTGTGTATTAATGGTTTGGATTCATATGGATGCACATGAATATATATGTTTTCTTATAAAATATGAATATTTTATGTATTTTTTAGTCAACCGGTTTTTTACCCATTTTTTTTTCGGTTTTGATCTGGTTTCTGGTGCGGTTCACATTTTGAGCT
Source organism: Pseudotsuga menziesii (assembly GCA_001517045.1). Classification (NCBI taxonomy): domain Eukaryota; kingdom Viridiplantae; phylum Streptophyta; class Pinopsida; order Pinales; family Pinaceae; genus Pseudotsuga; species Pseudotsuga menziesii. The sequence goes on along the minus strand of LPNX010647381.1, from coordinate 809,866 downwards.
TTGTCGGTTTGATGACCGGGCTGGTTCTGATAACATTGGTATCGAGCCCCTCTTTTTGAGAGAACCCTCTGGCAACAAATCTGGCCTTTTATTTTTTAGTACTCCCATCTGCTCCATCTTTGATTTTGTATAGCCATCTAGAAGTTACACATGACTTCTTATCAGGTCTCGGTACAATCTCCTACACCATTCTTCATGATGGATTGATATTCTTCCACCATGGAATCCTTCCAAACTTGGTGTCAATTATATGACTCATCAATGCAACATAATTGGAGAACCTTTGAGGTCTTTTGCTTTCTCGGAAAATGCCATGTGGACTTTCATGGCCCTTTGCATCCTGGAAGGTCTGTTGAGCCCATCTAGGTCTTTTTCGACTTACTGTCATATCTTTAGAAATATCAACTATCGCGACTGAATCAATGGGATCGATAGGTTTATCTTTTCTTGCTAACACGTTCTAAATTGGAGAGGGAGATGATCTCATCTCCAATTCCTCATCATTAATCTCCATGTTTGATCCTCTGCCTTTCTTGATAACCATTACTTCTTCAAAGGTCATATCCTTGCTAACTTCGATCCTGTGTGCATCTCGAGATATAAATTCTGTAGGCCTTTAAGGATTCACTATATCCCACGAAAGTTCCCTTCTTGCTTGAAGGTTCTAAGTTCGTCCTTTCCTCCTGGGGCACATGAATGTAGACTGGACAACCAAAGATTCGAAGGTGACCCACTTTTGGTTTATCTCTTGTAAAGGATTCTTCAGGAGTCACGTTTTTCACTATCTTATGTGGGCATCTGTTCTGTACATATACAATCGTTCTGGATGGGTAGACATTGGTCATTGATCATAGCTTTGGTTGCTTACACAATCGTTCTGTTCTTTCGCTCAACAACCTTGTTCGGATGGGGATTGTAGGGAATTGTAAGCTCCCTTTTAATTCGTGCTTCTTTGCTGAAATCATTGAATTCCGTAGAGGTATATTCTCCACCATTATCTAATATTAGGATCTTGATCCTCTTCTGTGACAAATTCTTGACTTGTGCTTTGAAGTCTTTGAATTTACAAAGTTCTTCCTCGGATTCCTTGGTCTTAAGAAAGTAGATCCAAGTCTTCCGTGAGTAGTATCGATGAAGGTCACATAGTAATGATATCCTCCCAATGACGCAACTGTCGTTGGGGTACACAAGTCAGAGTGCACTAGATCCAATGTTTCGTTGGATCTGGTCTCACTATCTAGGGAGGATTTCTTGGCAGTCTTGCCAAGTGCACATCCTCTACATGTTCCATCATGGTCTACTCGTAGTACTGGTACACTTGTAACTATGTTTTTCACTGCTGGGAGAGCTTTGTAATTTATATGAGTTGGTCTTTTGTACCATAGCTCATTCATACTTGTAGAGTCATGGACTAGGGCTTGGACTGGTTGAGTGTTTAATAGATACAAGCTATCCTCTCTCATACCAATTACTTTGGCTGTATCCATGCTTGAGTTCTTCTACCAAACAAGTACTTTTCTATTTGAAAATGCTACTTTATATCCTTTGTCTTCTAAGGGTGAGATGGAAACAAGATTTTTTTTCATGCCAGGTATGTATAGCACATCACTTAAGTGTAGAGTATCATTAAACTCTAGCTGAAGGGAGGTAGCCCTAGATCCCTTCAAAATGTAGTTGGCATCATCTCCAAATACAACACGGAGATGAGAATCTTTCTCAACTACTTCTGAGAGATTTTCTTTATAACTAGTCAGGTGTCTGGATGCACCACTGTCTATGAGCCAAGTATCACTAGTGGTGGGAACTGTGCCTGATAGAGTTGATATGAAGAAGAATTTTGTACGATCTTCATTCTTCTGCTTCTTGTGACAATGATCTTCCTCGACATCAATAGTTGAAGCTTCATGCTTCCTTTTGTGAGAAGTTGATTGCGGAAAGGGTAAATGCGAAAACCTGGTTTGAAAAAGTTGAAAGGAAACCCCACAACCCCCAACTTGCAATTGCGGAGGGAAGGAGTTCTTGCAGGCTGTGGAAAGATCGTTACGGAAGTTTAATTAAGGAGTTTGCGGAAGGAGGATGTGTAAGTGCACCTGCAATTGTTGAAGGAAGGCATGGTCGCAAATTGCGGAAAGACGGTTTGCGTAAAGATAAATGCAGAAAGGTCGTCGTGGAAAGGTAATTGCGGAAAGGTCATTGCGAAAATTGTGAGAGAATTTTTTGAAGAGTGACATTGAAGATATGTGACTGCTAGATGAAGAGGCGTGACTGAGGGTATATAAGCCAAGGTTACGGGGAAGCGTCTGCCCCTGCTCATCCCCGCTTCGGGAGTTTGCTATGTAATGAAGCGCTATGGGAGTTAACCTGAAGCACGCTTCTTGGATTGCTCTCGATCTAGAGTGTTTTTCAGAGCACGCTTGCATGCAATTTGAGGTGCTCCTTGCTTTGTCCGGGAGCGATCAAGTGCGATAGTTCCCTGAACGCTCCCTGATCGCTCCCATCGTCGCTACCCGTGTCTCCTGTCGTCGCTCCCACCTATAAACCACGGTCGCGAAAGTGGGGAAATGGATGAGGGGGATGGGGTCCATCGATGGGTGTTTGGAGGGAAGGAGGAGGGCGTTGGGGTTTAAAGCCATCTTCTCCAACCTTATTATCATTTTGTAAGGGAAGAGGAGAGGAGGAGACGGTTGCCATCATTGGAGAGTGGGAGTCAAATAGGCAGGCTCTACAATCTTCTTTGTTGATTTGTCTTTTGCTTTATGTTGGAATTTTTATAGTTTTTGACCTTTGATTTGTAATTTCAATCATGATTTATGAATGTTGAATGCTTCGCCTTGGAATATAAATTCTAAACTCTAGAGTCTATGCACTAGAATGTAGTAATGTACATTGTTAAATCTCTAGTTCCTCCCTCATTCTATTGCAGGCAACAGGTTAAATCTCTAGTTCCATCTGGCATCAACCATGATGATGGGTTTATGGTTTATTTTGTTGGTTCGATTTTTTATTTTGATGATGGTGGTTGGAAACCGGAGGAGGAATGAGGGAGAGGATGAAGAAGTGGGAAGTGGCACATACCATGGAGAGGAAGAGGAGGAGGAAAACTGAAAGAAAACCAAAGAGGACCCCACATCCTTGTGGAAATATGTCACAAGGCAGGAAGGAGGTAGAGGGGGTGGAACCACCAAATTTGTTTGCCCCCATTGTAAAAAGACATCCATCGGTTCATATAACCGTGTGAGAAGACATGTATATGGGCACATGCAATGTGATGAAATAAAAACTATAGGAGTTTGTGTTTGCGCAAATGTGGTATCAACACAAAGAGTCATCTATAAGAAGGAAGAATTTGAAGCACAAAACATAACAAAAGGATCATTGGATGACCATGACCTTTCATGTTCACCAAGAACTGGAGGCCCATCTACCCAAGGCAGTGGATTCTCTCCCATGCAATCACATGGCAAGACAATATCATATTCCCTTGATCAAGGTGGAAGGGATGACGTGGATTCAAAAGTGTTTGGGTTTCTCTATGCATGTGGCATACCATTTCATGTTCTTCGCTCACCCTATTGGCATGAAATGGTAGAGGCCATCCACACTGCGCCAACAGGATACAAGAGCCTTGGGTATGACAAAGTTATAATTGTGGGACTTGACAACGAAAAAGCCAAGATCCAAAATGCTTGGGGCAATTCACAAATGCTTAGAATGAGTATGGGGTATCAATTGTATCAGATGGTTGGACAAATGTGAAAGGTAAGCCATTGATAAATGTTCTTGGTGTGTTTGCTACTGGTACAGTCTTCCTTTCGGCACATGACTACTTAGATAAATTCAAGACCGGCATGAATATTGTAGAACTCCTACTCAAAAACATTGAAGCTATTAGTCCATACAATGTCATCCAAGTCATAACAGAGAATGTTGCTAATTGTAAGGCAGCGGGAGCAATCATTGAAGATAAATACCCCAACATATTTTGGTCCGGGTGTTTGGTTCACACGTTGAAGCTTTTGACGCATGACATTATTAACTTGAAGGAAAATGAATACAAATGGATTGGTGAACTGTACAAAAAGGGCAAGCACATGATAAGATTTATTACCAACCATAGCAATGCCCATGGCATTTTCCACACTCACTCAAAGCTAGAGCTAAGAAAGATAGCAAAGACTAGATTTGCTAGCCATTACCTCATCTTCAGGCGCGTTTTGAAGGTAAGAGAGGCATTGGCTAGCATGGTATCAAGTGATTCATGGCAAGTCTTGAAAGATAGGGCTACATCCACATTTGACAGGTTTGATTTTCAGGATGTGGAAGGCACAGTTCTTGATGGTCAATTTTGGGCAAATGTCAAGTTTGTTTTGTAGTCCACAAAGCCCATTTATCATATGATTTGGTTTGCAGATACAGATAAGCTGGTAATTGGGGAGGTGTAGGCGCAGATGGATAGCATGTTGGGCTAGATTAAAGATATGGTTGAATCGAAGGATCCCATCTTGTATGACCATATTCACACACATGTGGTCAAAAAGTGGGAACAACTCGACGATCCACTGCATGCCTTAGCATATGTATAAACACCAAAATATTATTCTCTATCTTGGTTAGCGAAAACAACACCTGGGGGTGGGGTTAGGAGAAAGCCCCACACAGATCCAGAGGTACAGGTTGGGTACATGGCTGCTATAGAGAAGTTGGTCCTTGGTGAAGAGGAATGTGTCGTATTGCGTAGTGAATTAAGCAATTACCTCAGTTATATTGGTATGTAGCCAAGTGTGACACCTGTCATAGAAACAAAAGCAAAAATGTCGTGACTCCATGGCTACTCCACCTGCTTTACATTCCAAACCAGAAGTGGGAGGAAATCTCCATGGATTTTATTCAAGGGTTATCGTTATTTGAAGGCAAGTACAAAATCTTAGTGGTAGTGGACACGGATTAACGAAATACACACATTTTTTGGGAATTAAGAAAACTGACTCCACTAATAAATCGCTTAAGTGTTCAGTAAAAATATTTACAAATTACACGGGTTTCCGAAAATCATCGTTAGAGACAAAGATGCCAAATTCACAAGCAATTTTTGGAAGGAATTTTGCAAACAAATTGGGATCAGTCTTAACATGAGCTCAGCCTATTATCCTCAGACAGATGGACAAACGAAAGTTGTTAACAAATGTTTGGAAGCCTATCTTCATAGTTTCGTCACTAACAAGTAAAACAAATGGTTACATATTGCAGAATGCTGGTATATCTCCACCTATCATACGTCAACCAAGATGACACATTTTAAAGCATTGTATGGTTATGTGCCTCCTAGATGGAAATAAATCGTTCAAGGTGATGCAAAAGTACCTGAAGTAGAAAATCAACTCGAAGAAATTTGGAGTAATGCGAGTTCTCAACAATTATTTAACTATGGCACAAAACTGCGTGAAGTAGCAACCGGATCAACATAGAACAGAAGGAGAGTTTGAAGTAGCAGATTGGATATTTGTGAGACTTACGGCATACAAACAATTGCGACTTAAGCAACAAGGAAAGAATAAACTAGCTCCCAAGTTGTATGGATCATATCAAATTATTTGAAAGATTAACCCCAAAGTATATTAATTGAAGTTCTTAGAAACTAGTTGAATTCACAACGTTTTTCAGGTTTTGAATCTAAAAAATTTATTGGGTCAATATCAATATGCTCAAATGACACTTCCTACCTTAGACGAAGAAGGGAAAGTCGTTTTAGAACCAAAAGCCATCATCAACATCAAAGAAAGAAGAGTATGTTCTCAAATAATTAAGGAATACCTTATTAAGTGGAAGAATTGTCCAGAAGACAATGCTTCATTGGAGACACAGAACTTCGTTCAGTAGTACCCATCATTGCCATGCTTTTAGGGCAAAGCATTTTAAAAGAGGAGCGCAATGCTATATATGTAATAATTAAATAAACGCAAAGAAATATAATGATAAATCATCTAAGCATCTTATATATATATTAAAAAATATAAATTGAATTAATTAAAGATATGTAGTTAGTATAATTATAAAGAGGAAGAGACATGACTTTATGTATAACCACCTCAAAACCGATATTGATATATAAAATTAAGAGTTTTATTGTAATTGATCATTAATCAAAAGTTTATAAATAGATATTATATTTTTCAGTCGAATTTGTCTTCACGTGAAGTTTTTTCCATTTCTTATAACTTGGTAGTTTTACTTTTCACTAGTTTAGTTTTGACACTATATAGTTATACTGATGATTGCATCTTTTACTCTTCCCTATTTTTGAGCAATCTTAAGTTACTATTTTGTATTTTAATGACTTTGACTTTAGTGTTTAGTAATTTTAAATATATTGTGATATCTATTTAAAAGCTATGTAGCACGGGAATCGCTCTTGGCTTTTAGGAAACTCGTTCGCAAAGTTTCGACGTTCCAGGGAACTTTGGAACTTGTAGGGAACTTTCCCAATTCAATGGGAACTGTTCCAGATGGTTGGGAACTTATTGAGAACTTTTATTCTCTAAAATCGAGAACTTGGGGTCTTCTTTTTGCGCGTTTCCTTCATTGGGAGCTTTCTCGCATTCAAGATTGCCATGTTGGTTGTTAACAACATTCCTATTTCCTTGCGACCGTACATATGCATGGTTGACTCAAAAAAAATATCTCTTGAAAACTAAGTTGCAATAAAAGTTTTTTTCGTGCTAACTTGTCGAGTTGGTGCATTGATCTCTATTTAATGCTCGTGCTAGAGTATTCACTCAACCCTATGCTCAATTGTACTTATCACTAATTAATAATAAATGTAAATCTATTTTGACATTTTATATATTATTAAATAAAAGAAAATAAATTTATTTATTTTACTATTTACTTTATGAATAAAAATTAAACTTTTAACTAATTGGAAATGGTTTAAAATCTTATTTTAAAACTAATCTCATATATTACATTTAAATAAAAAATATCTTGATTTTTATTTTATAGTAATTTCAATTTGAATAATTATATAACTTTGCAAATACCTTGGCATCTAATGTTTTGTAAACATATAGTATTCTAATACATTTTAATCATAGTTGACAACTAAAGGTTTAATCTATACATATAACCACAAATATACGGACTATATCTTCTAAAAGTCTTCACTTTAGAAAGAGTCTACCTTATATAACAATGACGTGGATGGTAATCTCGATTTTATTGCCATTTCCATCTGCTAACCGATATCGATATATAAAATTAAGAGTTTTATTTTAATTGATCATCAATCAAAAGTTTATAAATAGATATTATATTTTTCAGTCGAATTTGTCTTCACGTGAAGCTTTTTCCATTTCTTATAACTTGGTAGTTTTACTTTTCACTATTTTAGTTTTGACTCTATATAGTTATACTGATGATTGCATCTTTTACTCTTTCCTATTTTTTAGCAATCTTAATTTACTATTTTGTATTTGAATGACTTTGACTTTAGTGTTTAGTAATTTTAAATATATTGCGATATCTATTTAAAAGCTATGTAGCACGGGAATCGCTCTTGGCTTTTAGGAAACTCGTTCGCAAAGTTCTGATGTTCGAGGGAACTTTGGAACTTGTAGGGAACTTTCCCAATTCAATGGGAATCGTTCCAGATGGTTGGGAACTTATTGAGAACTTTTATCCTCTAAAATCGAGAACTTGGTGTCTTCTTTTTGCGCGTTTCCTTCATTGGGAGCTTCCTCGCATTCAAGATCGGCATGTTGGTTGTTAACAACATCCCTATTTCCTTGCGACCGTACATATGCATGGTTGATTCAAAAAAAATATCTCTTGAAAACTAAGTTGCAATAAAAGTTTTTTTCATGCTACCTTGGTGAGTTGGTGCATTGATGTCTGTTTAATGCTCGTCCTAGAGTATTCACTCAACCCTATGCTGAATTGCACTTATCACTAATTAATAATAAATGTAAATCTATTGTGACTTTTTATATATTATTAAATAAAAGAAAAGAAATTTATTTATTTTACTATTTACTTTATGAATAAAAATTAAACTTTTAACTAATTGCAAATGGTTTTAAATCTTATTTTAAAACTAATCTCATATATTACATTTAAATAAAAAATATCTTGATTTTTGTTTTATAGTAATTGCAATTTGAATAATTATATACCTTTGCAAATACCTTGGCATGTAATGTTTTATAAACATATAGTATTCTAATACATTTTAATCATAGTTGACAACTGAAGGTTTAATCTATACATATAACCCCAAATATACGGACTATATCTTCTAAAAGTCTCCACTTTAGAAAGAGTCTACCTTATATAACAGTGACGTGGATGGTAATCTCAATTTTATTGTCATTTCTATCTGCTAACCGATACCGTTATATAAAATTAAGAGTTTTATTGTAATTGATCATCAATCAAAAGTTTATAAATAGATATTATATTTTTTAGTCGAATTTGTCTTCACGTAAAGTTTTTTCCATTTCTTATAAATGGTAGTTTTACTTTTCACTAGTTTAGTTTTGACTCTATATAGTTATACTGATGATTGCATCTTTTACTCTTTCCTATTTTTGAGCCATCTTAATTTACTATTTTGTATTTTAATGACTTTGACTTTAGTGTTTAGTAATTTTAAATATATTGCGATATCTATTTAAAAGCTATGTAGCACGGGAATCGCTCTTGGCTTTTAGAAAACTCGTTCGCAAAGTTCCGACGTTCCAGGGAACTTTGGAACTTGTAGGAAACTTTCCCAATTTAATGGGAATTGTTCCAGATGGTTGGGAACTTATTGAGAACTTTTATCCTGTAAAATCGAGAACTTGGGGTCTTCTTTTTGCGCGTTTCTTTCATTGGGAGCTTCCTCGCATTCAAGATTGCCATGTTGGTTGTTAACAACATTCCTATTTCCTTGCGACTGTACATATGCATGGTTGACCCAAAAAAAATATCTCTAGAGAACTAAGTTGCAATAAAAGTTTTTTTCGTGCTACCTTGTCGAGTTGGTGCATTGATCTCTATTTAATGCTCGTGCTAGAGTATTCACTCAACCCTATGCTCAATTGCACTTATCACTAATTAATAACAAATGTGAATCTATTTTGACTTTATATATATATTATTTTTTTTTTCGAAGGAAAAAAAGCGTAATTTTATTCATCTTTCGAGATCAAAATTACATTCTGAATATTCACTGTAGCGTGAATCCGTTCAACCATAAAGCTGGTTCTTTTCAAGGGCCTATAAGGGCTTCTGTAAAATAAAACATGGTGAGCATACGCAGATGCTTTTCAAAAGGAAATCATTATCACTGTCATTTACTATCAGTATGAGAAGGCTGATATACAAAAAACAAAATAACCGGTTACTTTGTGCCAAATTCTTCTGTAATGTATGGCTGGAAGTGCATACGAAGATGCATTTTTCAAAAGGGAGATGATCGTTATCATTGATCCTCTCGCTAGCATAAAATTGATATATAAAAACATAAGATAGAGTTCTGCCCTTAAACAGCTGTTGTTTTAATTCAAAAAGACCTGTCATAAATCATTGTTGTTCTATAAACGGCCTGTGGTAAAAAGCCTGCAGTCTGCCATTAGTGAATTCTTTCACCATCCCTGTACCCTTTGCCAGTCGGAGCCCTTCCTTGGAAGCTTTGTCCGCTTCCTTGTTGTTTTCCCTGTATACATGCCGGCATGAGTAGGAGTTAAAACGTGTGAGGAGCTGCCGAATAGAATAGATAATATGTGCAAGCCTCAAATGCCTACAATCTTGAGTTTGATTGATCCAGTTTATAACATTCATTGAATCACCCAAAAAATTTAGTTCCGTGCACCCTTTTTCAAATGCAAACATCAAAGGTAATTTGAGACTCATTAACTCAGCAGAATTATTTGTGCCTCCTCCTAGGCCCATAGACAAAATGTAGAAGTGGGACTCTGTTAAATAAAGAACTGCGCCTCCTCCACACATATTGTTTTGTCGTTGCCCCGTCAAAGAAAGCCCACGGAGAGGTTCCGTCTATCTCCACCTCTAAAGTCCTTTGCTCTCGTGCAACCCTTATATGAACCGGAAATGAGTTGTAAAACCCCACAGACTGAGCCCCTGTGATAGCCGGGGTGCTTGGAATATCCTTGAAAATGGCCTTGTTCCGTGCAAGCCAAATCCCCCAAATTACCAACAGTGGTAATATTTTTAAACTTTTTTGTGTAGTCCTCCGCCACCAAGAGTCCCAAACTGCCCCGATTGAATCCCCTTCCCACTGGCAAATGATGCCTATCAAAGAGGAAACCTCCCTCCAAACTTCAATAGAGTAGCAGCATGTGACAAATAAGTGATAGTTTGATTCCAGTTCCCTTTTGCAAAGCACACACCATCCAGGGCCTTTAGAAGACCGCTTTTGTAGCACGTCCCAGGTAGGAACCTTGTTGTTTAGAACACACCACATAAACAACTTAGTTTTAGCTGGACATTTTAGCCTCCACAAGGGTCTCCACCACCAGGCTTCTTCCCTTTGTTCCACCCCAGCACTTAGCAGTAAATACCCAGCCTTAGGTGTATAATCACCCCTCAGAGCAGCCTCCCATACCAACGAATCTTCTTGTTCTGAGAGAATAATATGTGCCCTGACCAGCTCCCTTATGTAGGTCTCGACATATCCAGTCTCCCTGTCCCTCAATCCTAAGGAGTTAGCCCTTCTCCAAAATTGTACCCACGGCTCAGCTGGCCTTGGATCAGCTAGTTGGTTAAGAGTAGTAATCTCTCTATGGCCTAATTCCTCAATGATATCATCTGGGAGAAGGTGTTGTTGGGTGCTGCCCAGCCATGGGTCCCTACCAATCAGAACATTTTCCCCATTTCCCACATCCCAAGCAAGATTATTCTCGATCAGATGAAAAGACTTTACAATCGCTTTCCAAATCACCGAACCTCCTAAATGTGATTTCCTGGGATTTTTGATCTAGTCTAAGAGACTCACACCAGGCATATATTTCTGCTTTAACACCCGAGACCACAGACTACTGGACTTCACCAACATCCAACCTCCCTTAGCAGCCAAGACTTTTGAGAATAAGAAAATGTCCTTTAGACCCCACCCTCCTAATCCTTTTGGGACTGCAATTCTTTTCCAGTTAACCCATGGGGTAGTTTGATCTTCCTTTTTTTCGCTCCATAGAAATCTGAAACAAATTCTCCTAATCCTTTCGAGAATCCCTTTCGGGATCCAGGAAAGCGACATCCAATACACCGGAATTGCCTCGAAAACAGCTTTGACTAAAACTAATCTTCCTGCTTGAGAAAGCCACTTGTGACTCCAAACCATTAGTCACTTTTCAACCTTCCCAACCAGCCAGAACCAATCCTGTTTCCGATACAGGTTGGCCTTCAGAGAGAAACCAAGGTATTTTAGCCCTTCATCCAGTCCAGCTGTATTAAAAGGAAAGAACCTCGTTATTTCCGCCTCCTCTTCCGGTCTTAGCAAATGAGTAGTCAATGAAGATTTACCAATATTGATCTCCATGCCTGTGGCCTTTGCGAAGAGTTCCATAATTTCCTACAGAGCTTGGGAATCTCCTCTAGTGCCAGATCAGAAGATAAGTACATCATCCACAAACAGTAGATGTGTAATATAAAGATTTGGAGCTAGTTGAATCCCGGAGAAACGACCTGCATCTCTCGCTGCTCTTAAAGCCCTGCTTAATCCTTAAGCAACCAGAAGGAAGAGGATTGGAGACAAGGGACAACCTTGTCTTAGGCCTCTCTCAGCATGAAAAAAGGGAGAGGCCGCTCCATTGATCAGCACAGAAAAGGAAACAGTTGTTATACATGACATAATCCATCTAATAAAATTGATGTCAAAGCCAAGGTGAGTTAGAAGTAACCTTAGATACAACTAGCTTACTTTGTCATACGCCTTAGAAAGATCAATTTTGAAAATAGCCCCCTTCAATCTCTTGGTCTTTAAACTGTGAAGTCCTTCCTGCGCTACCCCAATTGCCTCATGGATCTGACGCCCTTCCAGAAACCCAAACTGTTCGGCTGAGATTTGAGCTGAAAGGATAGCTTTCAGTCTTTTAGCGATTACTTTTGACATAATCTTGTAGATACAGTTGCACAAGGAGATTGGCCTAAACTCATTGAGAGAGGTTGCATTATCTGACTTTGGGATGAGCGCTATAAAAGTAGAGTTGAAACTGGCCGGGATCCAACCAGACGACCTTGAGTCTTCTATCACCTGCAAAAGGTCCCTCCCCAAGATATCAAAGAGGTCCAAAAAAAAGTCAATCGTCCATCCATCTGGCCCAAAGATTTTATCTTTCTGGAAACTGCCCAAAACCTCCTTGAGTTCTTCTTTCGACACTTCCTTCATAAGCTCCCTATTGCCCTCCTCTTCCACAAAACGAGGAAACATCTGAGCCAATCTAATTACCTCTTCAATTGAGGCCTGTGGAGGAGCTTTGAACAAACGCTGAAAGTGATTTACCCCGCAGATGGCCTTATCTTCAAAAGTTACATGAGAAGTACCCTCCTCATCCTGAAGACTCCAAATGGTATTTGCCACCTTCCTTCCTCTGGCATATGCATGGAAAAATTTTGTGTTATCGTCCCCACATTCCAACCAGAGAGCCCTGCTTTTGAGTCTCCATGTTTCCTCTTTTTCCAACAGCAGTGTATTTCGTCTCCCTTCCAACCTTGACAGAGCCTCCTTAGACTCTTGCGAAGCAAAACCTCCTCCTTCTCCTTCGTATATCAGCAATAGTGCTGCTTCTACATTCTTCAGCTCAGCATCGTCTCTGCTTCTCTTTGCAACTGCCCATTCCTTGATTATCACTTTAAATCTTTTTATATTGTCTGCAAACTGAATGGCAGCCGATTTGTCGTTATCCCCTTCGATAGGATTCCATTGTGTGAGAAAAAGATTTTTGAAAGTCTCCTCCTGAAGCCATAATTTATTGAATTTTAAAGGGCTCGGTGGGTTGATGGGCCCCTTTTTGATTTCAAAGAAAATTGGAAAATGATCAGAAAGATCCCCACTGCCCACCCATTGTCTTACTAAGAAAAATCTGTCCACCAACTGCTCTGCTGCCAAAAAACGATCAATTCGTTTCGCCACCTTGGCATCCCCACTGCGTTTATTTCTCCAGGTCGGCTTAATTTTTACAGGCTCAATGTCCAGCAGACCCTTCTCCACCAATTTCTGACCGAAATAACTTGCCAAGGAGTCCACCTGGGCATGTGGTCCCCAAACCTCATTGTGCCCCAGTGAGAAATTTAAGTCTCCACCCAACACAACCTTGTCACCATTCACCAAGGGATTTTGTAACAGTGAGTCCCAAAAAGGGACTCTTGATATAACGCCCGTAAACATTAACCACTGAAAGAGACATCCCCAACTCTTCAGAAAATACTTCAACACCCAGGACAGCCTCTGTGCCCCAAGAATTAATCAGCTTAACACACCTATTTTTCCATCCCACCGCCAAGCCCCCTGAGCGACCTCTAGCATCCAAAGTCATGAAAGACCACCCGGGTATCTAGCTTTCCAACCTCTCCTGGATCACCTCACCAACTCCTAAAGTCTCTTGTTGCATGATCACATCCGGGTGTTCAAGAGTAAGCACCCTAATGAAGGCTGATTTCTTAGCAGGCCCAGCCAGCCCCCGACAGTTAAAAGACAAGATCTTCATATGCGACCTTTCTTCTTGGCCTTCTCCGCTCTAAGGGCCATTTCAATTGAAAGTTGTTTACCTCCTAAAAGATCCTCCTTGGCTCTAGACTGCGCCTTAAAAAGATTTGTCTTTCTCCCCCGTCCCCTTCTCACAGGCGAAGAATTTTTACCCAACCCAGAGGAAGGCTTACGACAAGATCTGAGTAAATACCCCGAATCCGTAGAGTCTGGAGGAGAGGGACAGGACTCTTCAGGAAGAAATTCAGGGTCGGGTTCCAAAACAACAGAGGGGGGTTTTTCCATATCAGGAAGAGGGACTGGAGAAAGGGCGTTTGATGCAGCATCAGTCAATCCCGGGGCTATGTCATGTGAGTCAAGGATTACAGGGAGTGGCAGGGGGGAGCCAGACTGACTCGAAAGGGAAAGCTTCCTCAGACCATCAATCCAATCAAACCCAAGAAAGGAAACATTATTCAAGAACAAATTAACATTTGACAGATTGGGAAAAGAGGGTGTACCCGGACCAATATGATCCCCTGAAGCATAACCAATTACCGAATCAGTGACCTGAGCTGGCGGATCTCTAGACCCTTCGTCCACCAATGGTTCAGTAAAGATCAATTCTTCAACAGACGGATCGCTGCCCAAATCTTCCGCAGAGGTTTGGGCCGAGCCCGAGGAACCAACAAACTTCTCAGATGTACCCTTGCGGGCAGCCCCAAAAGCTTTCCTTCTACTGCCGTTCAGAGGACGCACCGGCATAGTACAAGCCGAAACCGGATGCCCATATACATGGCATCGTCTACAACGAAACGGAACATTCTCATAGTCCAGGATTTGTGGGATAATCACCGGTCCCCAATCTAAATTAATAGATTCTGCCAATCCCTCCCTGAGATTTATATTTACCAGGATTCTGGCTACCTTCTTCTCCTTTGTTTCTATGAAGGATAGGTCCGCCTCCAGAAAAGACCCTAGTATATCGCCTATCCTCCTAAAATGATACAAATTCGAGAAGTGTAAAGGAAGAGCTAGCATTCTTACCCATATAGGTACAACGTCTACCCCTTCTTTGCTGGCATCAAACAGAGGGCTCCATGGTTTCATAAGAACAGGAGAATGGTCAATATGCAAGCATTTGTTCTGTATCCATCTAAGGTCCTCCTCTTTCTCCAAATTGACCGCAAACCATCCTCTATTCAACATCTCAACCACTCGAGCATAGCCTAGCTGTGTGCCCCAAGTCGCCGCAGCCCAATCCTGAAAAGTTTTTTTGGTAAAATTTCTACCCAGAACCCTTCCAACCAGGGTACGATTCGCCATATTCAGTACACTCTCTCAAGCTAAATCTTCGCTGACCACATAATTCCGAATCTTCTTTGTTTTAATCCAATTCTTCCTTCGTCTGTTTGAAGAGCCACTGACCACTTCTTGTTTGCCATCGGATTCACCCAATGCTCCTGGACATCCACCAAAGAGATCCCTTCTGGGAGACCCAAAACCTCGCTGCTCAGCTACATCCAGCGGCACCCTTAGCTCATCCTCCGAGGATGCTCCACTGTGTCCCTTGCCCTGCAAGACCTGTCCAGCCTCCTCGTCTTTGGTCACCTGAACAAATCCCTCCACAGCCTCGAACCCTCCTCGTTGGTCTGATGCCAGAAACCCTAAATTCCGAGCGAGGAAAACCCCCGCTTCCCTCCAGCTCGAAGTCTGCAGCAACTCATCAGGCCGTTGAACAGCAGACTCCACTTGTAAATCAACCAGAATAGGCTCCGACGGTGAGCGAGCAAAAAAGGCAGACGGAGAAGTAACATCTTCCAACCCTAACGGCTCTAAACTAGCTGGGCCCAAAACCTCTTGTCCCAATCTAGGGAAATCCGCCATCTGCTCCATCAACCCTCCACCTGGCACCTCCTAGATGTCAGTGCTCTCCATCCCGTCGCTCGAATAATCAACCATGTCCAGATCCTCCATCACTGCCAGAAAGGTAACTGTCACCGTCAAAAAACCCTCAAGCTACTTCAACCCTCGAAAACCCCAACAGCCAGCCTCCGTCACAGGTATTTAACCGCCTATTCAAACCACTTCCAACAAGAAGCCATAGCACAGGAAAAGCTGGAGCTATCTTGAAGAGAGAAAGAAAACCATGGCAGACCCCTAGCCCTAGCTAGAGGCCTAGGCCATCTGCGCCCTCCCTCTGATCGGCTACGCCATCGCCGTCACCTGCACCCAAACCCTAAACGCCAACGCCATCCGTCCGGTCTCATTAAAACTACTATTACTATATGTTACCAAGATCATTATATGTTATCAAGTTTGTATGAATGTACCATACAAACTGGACATGAGTCATAATCGTTCCTAAACGAATATTTCTCTACCAAGTGACAACAATTCTCTTTTTGTCTGTCAGTGTCAATAAAGAAATTTATTTATTTTACTAATTTACTTTATGAATAAAAATTAAACTTTTAACTAATTGGAAATGGTTTTAAATCTTATTTTAAAACTAATCTCATATATTACATTTACATAAAAAATACCTTGATTTTTATTTTATAGTAATTTCAATTTGAATAATTATATAACTTTGCAAATACCTTGGCATATAATGTTTTGTAAACATATAGTATTCTAATACATTTTAATCATAGTTGACAACTAAAGGTTTAATCTATACATATAACCACAAATATACGGACTATATCTTCCAAAAGTCTTCCCTTTAGAAAGAGTCTACCTTATAAAACAATGACGTGGATGGTAATCTCGATTTTATTGCCATTTCCATCTGCTAACCGATACCGATATATAAAATTAAGAGTTTTATTTTAATTGATCATCAATCAAAAGTTTATAAATAGATATTATATTTTTCAGTCAAATTTGTCTTCACGTGAAGTTTTTTCCATTTCTTATAACTTGGTAGTTTTACTTTTCACTATTTTAGTTTTGACTCTATATAGTTATACTGATGATTGCATCTTTTATTCTTTCCTATTTTTTAGCAATCTTAATTTACTATTTTGTATTTTAATGACTTTGACAATAGTGTTTAGTAATTTTAAATATATTGCGATATCTATTTAAAAGCTATGTAGCACGGGAATCGCTCTTGGCTTTTAGGAAACTCGTTCGCAAAGTTCCGACGTTCGAGGGAACTTTGGAACTTGTAGGGAACTTTCCCAATTCAATGGGAACCATTCCAGATGGTTGGGAACTTATTGAGAACTTTTATCCTCTAAAATCGAGAACTTGGGGTCTTCTTTTTGCGTGTTTCCTTCTTTGGGAGCTTCCTCGCATTCAAGATCGCCATGTTGGTTTTTAACAACATTCCTATTTCCTTGCGACCGTACATATGCATGGTTGACTCAAAAAAAAAATCTCTTGAAAACTAAGTTGCAATAGAAGTTTTTTTCGTGCTACCTTGTCGAGTTGGTGCATTGATGTCTGTTTAATGCTCGTGCTAGAGTATTCACTCAACCCTATGCTGAATTGCACTAATCACTAATTAATAATAAATGTAAATCTATTTTGACTTTTTATATATTATTAAATAAAAGAAAAGAAATTTATTTATTTTACTATTTACTTTATGAATAAAAATTAAACTTTTAACTAATTGTAAATGGTTTTAAATCTTATTTTAAAACTAATCTCATATATTACATTTAAATAAAAAATATCTTGATTTTTATTTTATAGTAATTTCAATTTGAATAATTATATAGCTTTGCAAATACCTTGGCATGTAATGTTTTATAAACATATAGTATTCTAATACATTTTAATTATAGTTGACAACTAAAGGTTTAATCTATACATATAACTACAAATATACGGACTGTATCTTCTAAAAGTCTCCACTTTAGAAAGAGTCTACCTTATATAACAATGACGTGGATGGTAATCTCAATTTTATTGCCATATCCATCTTGCTAACCGATACCGTTATATAAAATTAAGAGTTTTATTGTAATTGATCATCAATCAAAAGTTTATAAATATATATTATATTTTTTAGTCGAATTTGTCTTCACGTAAAGTTTTTTCCATTTCTTATAACATGGTAGTTTTACTTTTCACTATTTTAGTTTGGACTCTATATAGTTATACTGATGATTGCATCTTTTACTCTTTCCTATTTTTGAGCAATCTTAATTTACTATTTTGTATTTGAATGACTTTGACTTTAGTGTT
This sequence comes from Pseudotsuga menziesii, assembly GCA_001517045.1. Taxonomy (NCBI): domain Eukaryota; kingdom Viridiplantae; phylum Streptophyta; class Pinopsida; order Pinales; family Pinaceae; genus Pseudotsuga; species Pseudotsuga menziesii. The sequence goes on along the minus strand of LPNX010647381.1, from coordinate 791,985 downwards.
TAGTAATTTTAAATATGTTGCGATATCTATTTAAAAGCTATGTAGCATGGGAATCGCTCTTGGCTTTTAGGAAACTCGTTCGCAAATTTCTGACGTTCCACGGAACTTTGGAACTTGTAGGGAACTTTCCCAATTCAATGGAAACCATTCCAGATGGTTGGGAACTTATTGAGAACTTTTATCCTCTAAAATCGAGAACTTGGGGTCTTCTTTTTGCGTGTTTCCTTCATTGGGAGCTTCCTCACATTCAAGATCGCCATGTTGGTTTTTAACAACATTCCTATTTCTTTGCGACCGTACATATGCATGGTTGACTCAAAAAAAAAATCTCTAGAAAACTAGTTGCAATAAAAGTTTTTTTCGTGCTACCTTGTCGAGTTGGTGCATTGATGTCTATTTAATGCTCGTGCTAGAGTATTCACTCAACCCTATGCTGAATTGCACATATCACTAATTAATAATAAATGTAAATCTATTTTGACTTTTTATATATTATTAAATAAAAGAAAAGAAATTTATTTATTTTACTATTTACTTTATGAATAAAAATTAAACTTTTAACTAATTGGAAATGGTTTAAAATCTTATTTTAAAACTAATCTCATATATTACATTTAAATAAAAAATATCTTGATTTTTATTTTATAGTAATTTCAATTTGAACAAATACCTTGGCATATAATGCTTTATAAACATATAGTATTCTAATACATTTTAATCATAGTTGACAACTAAAGGTTTAATCTATACATATAACCACAAATATACCGACTATATCTTCTAAAAGTCTCCACTTTAGAAAGAGTCTACTTTATATAACAATGATGTGGATGGTAATCTTGATTTTATTACCATTTCCATCTGCGAAGAGGTTCTATTTACAACCGTAATACAAGGAATGAGTTAAGTTATCTGATTTGTGTTTATGTTTCTTTTCTTCTAATGTTTTTTAATTATTATTTTTTTAATATTTTTTACTATATATTATTGAGTTCCCAACCTGCTGTTTCCTGCAAATTTGGGGAAACTTCTCGACCTATCTGATACTCATACCTGCATTCCCTACGTTCTGGTCTTGCAGAAACTTTTGCAACATAGCTTAAAAGTTAAATCATCAGTTTGATGTGCTTGCAGTATCATTGATTAATTTTTTCAATCATAATGTGAAACATTGAAAAGACAAGACTCAAAAGTCAAAACTGGAATATGAATATCAAATGACAAAGACTCAATATCAAATGACAAAGACTCACAAGTAACAAATATGATATATGATATATGATCAAGAGGAATTGTGTAATGTGTTTGCATTATTAATTTATTACTCTGTTTGACATTGCATGATTGCACAATGATGATGAAGTATTTACTAATTTGCATGGGATGAATTGTTATTGTTAGGATTTGTATTTGTCATTTTTATCACTTTTATGGTCCTGATGATGCCCTCCCGCCCCCCTGGATTTCCCTAAAATTTGGGGTGGTCTCCATGTGTCCCAAATGTGCATTTCGCTGCTGCCGTGCTCCTCTGTTCCAGAAAGTTGAAACTTGTAGGAACACTGCATGGAATACTTCAAGCAGAGAAAAAAACACGAGCACTGGCAGCCATGAAACGAGCTCTTATTGGGTTGCTGTCTGTCATCCGTGGCGTATTCTATAGATCTGAGCTCCATATTCTGTTCTATATTTGTGTCTGTGAATTTGATATAATTTCATACTATCTTATTTCTTCTGCATCTGATTTCAAGTCTTCTTTTTTATTTCTCATTATGTCCAGCGCTGATCTGATCATGCTTTGGGAAAATTGTGTTTTGCTAGATGCATGCTTTCATTTTTGGCGTTCCGTAATGTTCTAACTTCTGTCTGTTATCATTAATGTTTATTCTCGAGTAGAATGAGGTATGCCATTGTGGTGTTCAATCAGCATAGGTTAGTGGTGAGGTGGAATACAAATCGTCTAACATAATTGTGGCTTCTAGGACATACCTGCTAGTTCACACTGTTTTATTATTCTGTTTGCTAATTTGCAGCCAGAGAAAATACCAGGAACCTTGAAAGAGCAGCTTGCAATCATCACCCCACAATTAGAAGAGTTGCGATTAAGGAAGGAGGAACGCATTAAGCAGTTTGCAGAAGTGAAAGCACAAATTCAGAAAATATCTGGAGAAATTTCAGGGTATTCTCATCGAAGTGATGCTGTAGTGAACTCAATCAATGGGGAAGAAGATGACTTGTCACTTAGAAAGTTAGATGAGTATCATGCACATCTTCAAGCACTCCAGAAAGAGAAGGTATATAGAAATATATAGTAGTATATACCATTCATATGCTTTATTGTCATTTACCTGTACAAGAGGTTTTATGCTTCATATCTGTGTGCAGAGCGACCGCCTTCACAAGGTACTGGAATATATAAATGAGGTGCATAGACTTTGTGCGGTACTTGGTATGGACTTCTGGAAGACTGTCAGTGAAGTACATCCAAGTTTGCCTGAGTCAGCTCCTGGACAGACAAAAAACATTAGCAACGAGACATTGGAGGGATTGTCACAGACCATTCAGACGTTGAAAGATGAAAAGAAACTTAGAATTCGAAAAGTGGGTTCAATTTGCTCTGGATCACTGCATTTTGAGTTAATGCCACTATATTTCCTCTTGCTCAATTTATTTTTAAGCTTACATTTTTTAATGTTTTGCTGTCTTTGGTTTCAGTTGCAAGATCTTGGAACGTCTTTGGTTGAACTTTGGAACCTGATGGATACTTCAGTGGAAGAAACAGAACGATTTAGAAATGTTGTATGCAATCTTGGTGCATTAGATAATGAAGTGACAGGCTCAGGTGCTCTTGCACTTGATATCATTGAGCAGGTTTGCTGTGTCATGTTATCGTTAGAAATTATTTTAAAAGAGAAACACACAAACTAAATGGAATTTGACCATATTAAATGTTGTTGTGATGGTGCTAGGCGGAGGTAGAAGTTGAAAGATTGAATCTGCTGAAGGCAAGCAAAATGAAAGAACTAGTGTTGAAAAAGAGGATAGAGCTGGAGGAAATATGCAAACGAGCACATATGGAACCAGATGCTAGCACGGCACCAGAGAAGTCCAATGCCTTGATTGATGCTGGTATTGTCCTTTCCTTGGTCTATTAAAATGTATTAATTCTATTTGGATTAAATTTATTGCATAAGTTTGTTCCTGTCTAATTAATTTTTGGAATTGTAGGTATGGTGGACCCTTCTGAGCTTCTAGCTAATATTGAATCACAAATATTGAAAGCGAAGGAAGATGTTGTAAGCAGGAAAGAAATTATGGATAAAATAGAAAAGTGGCTTGCAGCTTGTGAAGAGGAAAGCTGGCTTGAAGACTATAACAGGGTAACCAGTAAATTTTATAAGGAGTTTAACAGACTGATTCTTTTCAAGCAATGGATAGTTTGTGGGGTTTGCTGATTACGAAACTGATCAAACTGATTATACACAATTAATGACTTTGTAAACAGGATGAGAATAGATACAGCGCTAGCAAGGGAGCTCACATAAATCTCAAACGTGCAGAGCGGGCCCGAGTAACTGTGAACAAAATTCCTTGTATGTTAGAGATCTGAACTCATCCAAAATGTTAACGTTTATTGTACTGGTTTTTTAGCAATTGACATTTTGCTGGTGAATTTTTGTCCAGCTCTTGTTGAAAATTTGAAGGCTAAAACACGAGCTTGGGAAGAAGAAAAAGGCATACCTTTTATATATGACGGCGTGAGTCAAACCTGTTCTGTTAACTATTTACATATCTTTCCTGTTGTCTATATATTTTTCAGTTTTTTTTCTATGTTCCTATAGTGGTTATATTATTTAAAAAATTGCAGGTACGATTGCTGGCAATGTTCGAGGAGTATACCTTTGTGAGACAAGAAAGAGAGGAGCAAAAGAAACGGTTTCGGGTATTTATTCCCGGATATCTTAGCATTCTGAAATTTCAATATACTAGAACTACTAAAACATGACTTTAAATATTAAATTGTCTGTTCACAGGATCAGAAGCGGTTACAAGAACAATTTCTAACAGAGCAGGAAGCTTTGTTTGGATCCAAACCCAGTCCAAATAAAAATCATAGCATTAAGAGAGTACAGGGTTTGAGAGCAAATGGAAGCACAACCCCCACAAATCGTCGCCTTTCACTTGGAGGTTCCATGATTTCAGGAAATTTTGATCTTACTCCTCGGGTGAATGGGATCACTCCACGACATAATGGAATTGGCAAGGATAGCAGAAGGCGGCCTGCAGCACCATTGAATTATGTCGCAATATGTAAAGAAGATACAGTCTCACTTGCATCTGTGGGTGGATCTGAGTTGGGTTCTCCCTAGGCTGTATGGCTGAAATTTGGGTCAAAATATGCTATTCCCCAAGGTCAGCCTTTGCTTTTGTGGCTAGGGGCTTGTAAATATAGCTTGAATGTGCGTACTTTTGTTTTCTGCATTTCTTTTCTAGGAGGAGTTCCATAAGAAAGTCTTTGCTATTTTGTGTAATCTATGGTGTTTTACTTTTTAATAATAAATATGCACAATCTTCAAATAATGAATGAATTTTTGTTTGCACTTTTTAGTTTGTTTTGCAGATGGTTGAGCTGAACTGGAACTAATCATTCAGACAAGGATCAAAAGATGGATTTTCTGGGGCTGGTCTGTACATTTAGTACACTTGTACAATGTAATTTGTACCAATATTTAGAGCTGGTGATTTCATATGATTGCCTGGGACCCAAGTTAACACACTCCGCTTTTTAAAGAGGTAGTTTAATGGCCTGAACCGTCACTTAATTTCATTGCACTGGTTCATGAAATTGCCATTGGTAGTTTGTACAGTTATGGTCATTGCTTGTGAGACCTAAGGTTGGTTGACTTTTATGATTGGAACTTGAAACTTCTGTGAATTGATGTATAATGTGGAATGGAAAGATTCGAGTCAGTACCCATTGTGGAGGGAAAAGTCTTAGCATGGTTATTGAATAGTTTAACGATTCTCTTGTTTGGTTGGAGATCTGAAAGGCAGGTGTGAGCCTGTTTACTGGAGCTTCACTTTTTAAGTTGGTTAATCTTGGATTGGCTCTGCTAAAAGTCTTTTCTGGTATGTTGGGCATCTGTGAGATACGTACATTTATAGTACTGTGCTAATATATGGTCGATTATAGTTTAGCATGGGACCAACTTTATTCTGCAAAGTTGATTTGAATAGTCTTCTGAAGTTGGTGGATTCTCTCTTTATAATATGAAGAAAATAGTGTAATTATTTTCCTTGAAGATTGGCCATGATGAACATGAGGTGCAAGCTTATAAGTGGTTTTGTTTGTCTGGGATTTTCTTAAATGTGCAGTCAGATGTTTTGACTTCAGGTAAAACCATTGCTTAGTGGATCCCAAAACAAATGTTATCTTGTTAGTTTTTCGTTGTGTGGGTTTAAGAGAGACTGGGGGAACAGGGTTTGGGGTGGGGGGGGTGGGGTTGTCATTCTGTTTAAATAAGCTGATCAACTTAACATACACAATTAATTAGTTTAGAATTTTAAGTTGTTTAGTGTCTCGTGATAGCAATGTGGAAATTCATTAAACTGTGGGTAGTGAATGATGCAAGTTGTTTTATCTTTTAAAGTAAAGCAAGACTTTTTTCGACAATATAAAATTCTATATTTGACGTTATTGCTACTTGATACAAGCTTACGTAACTCTGAATGTTTAACGAATATATAAGTATGTGCACATGATTTCCAAAGAAAAATCGGCTTTTGAATTGTTTTGCAGGTTAATTGATGAGTCTCTCGAATAATGTTATTGGCAAACATAAAAGTAACATTAGATTTGTATATTTATATGGATATAGTTTCCAAGTATTGGGATTTCGAAATGGGAAACAGGAAATATGTTTTGAGAAACGGCAACAGTAAGGGTTGAAGTGTATCAGATCCTTTGGGTGTTTGTGACTGGAAGCAGGAATACTTTATTTTACAAAGTTTTGCTCTAAGATTTCCAAACAAATTACTGCTGCTCTGTTGGAAACTTCAGAACTTGGAATAGCGAGTTCTATCACTTCAAATTGATTTTACTTTATGTGCTAGAGTTTGTGGACACGTTTTTTGGGGACTAGTGTAGGGTTTCTGGTTTTTCACGTTTCAAGGTTCATTCGTGTTTTGGAGTTATGAGAAGAAGGTGAAATTCTGTTGGAATCTGCTGGTAGTGTCCAGATATGCTTGGGAAACTGCTACAGAACTGTCACAGATGGATGGTGTTTAAGTGATTCACTGTATGTATATTTCCATGAACTTGTTAAAATTAGATTTTTACTATGGACGGTTGCACATAGCTTTACACATGCTTAGGAATTGTTCGTAGAACATGTTCAATACTTGCCAGTATCTTAAATTGGTTGCATAGGTTATTACTTGACACAATTTTAATGCATAGGTTACTTAGACAATTATAATGCCCTAGTCTTGAAATTATTTGCCTTAATTATTTCATTGATGGTTTGTTTAGAGGGAAACGTTTATGTTGCTAGTGTGTTGGAGAAAGGGATAGAATACACATCCTGATAATTGCAGAATAGGTAAACATTATAACTGTAGAACAAGGAAGCAATGTTGGCAAATTTAAGATGCTTGAATCAATGGATTTGTTTGCAGTCTAACAAGGCCTTGCAATTCAAGTTAACCAATGGAATTATTTTGTGGTTTATTTTTTCTTGATATCAAGTGATGAGTAAAATGTGCATACCACTCCATGAAAATTTGTTGCTGATTTGGATTTAGCAATTTAGCAATATTTCTGAATTGAACATTTATAACTAAAAATTTCATTACAAATTGTTATTATTTTTGTTTCTGCCAGTTGTGCAATCATTTTTTAGTTGGCACGATGTTCATAATCACCATCTTGAGAAATTATTTCACAGAATTAAATTGGCAGTTTGCCCTAAGGTTCACTCACTTTTGTATTGATAACATGACCAATGGTTTATTCACATCAGTTTGGAAGTACCGAAGTACATGATATTGCATGGTGATATTACAAAATAAAAATTACTGGAATTAACATTAAAAGTCCATGTCATTGTTGACTAAAGTGAAAATGAAGTTGCTAGTAACTTGAAACATCTACATTTTATAATTTGATTTAAATGAGAACAAAAGTAACTAGTAACAAAAAAAGTGGACTCAAAATTGAAAGGTTGATATTAACTTTTCCTCATTAATACAAATGTAGTATTTTTAGAACTACTTTTCTGAGTTTAAGAGAGAGGCCTCTGCACTGCAGTCTTATGTATCTATGGTTCTGAAAAATCCATTTATCTTTTTCTTTCATCTAATTTCATATCTTACTAAGTTCATCAAAACAATGTTAATTCCTTTTTACGCTAAATTCATCAAAGCAATGTTAATTTCTGTTTTCATAAAAATGGTTCATTTTTTTCGAGGTATGGGTTCATCATAGCAATGTTAATTCCTTTTTAGGCTAAATTCATCAAAGCAATATTAATTTCTGTTTTCATAAAAATGGTTCATGTTTTTCAAGGCATGGGATGGCATTTTCATATGGTAATAGTTCTTGAACATTTTCAGATCCACTTTTTAAAGTACTTTCACTGAAACATACAAATAATGTTGTTCATCTTCATTAATTGGTATTAATAATTTGACTTAGACATGAACATGATATCTTCTTTTGAAGTTTAGGTTTTAAATATATGAAAATGTGATCTACTTTTTTCAAGGTATCGGATGACAACATTTACCTTTCACAGGAGCAATAGTTGCTCTTGAACAACATCAATGTCACTTTTGAAACTAATTTCATTGAAACATACAAATTATGTTGTTCCCCTTCATTTAGTGGTATTAATAATTCGACTTACATGAACAAGATATATCTTTTGAAGTTTAGGTTTCAAATATATGATTAACTATTGTCAATTTGCATGTGTTTTAATTTTTGAGCATACTTTTTGGCAATATTTAAACCAATGGAAAGTTCTTGATGTGCTTTGTAATTCTTGAGATACATGATTTTTTTCAATTACTTAATTATTTGTTTTGAAATTGTAATTATTATTTTGTTTCTTATATATATTTCTCGCTATCATATATACTACACAATCTTATTTCAAACAAGGTTTTGACAAATTTATCTTTTTAAATTAAGATCATGGGTGGAATGAACACAGTTTAGTTATGACCAACTAAAATTGCATTTCATCAATACTTATTAATAAATTATATTAATAGGCTTAGAAATTATGATTTTCAAACATAATAATAAATTGACTTGGAGATGAATAAGATATCATTTTCAAAGTTTGAGTTTTAAATATATAATTAATTATTCTCAATTTGCATGTGTTGTAGTACCATAACTTTTATAAAGCCCACTATTTTGCAATTTGCAATTTTACAATTTAGTTGTGATTAACTAAATTGGCATTTCATCAATTCCCATTAATAAATTTTGTTATTAAGCTTATACTAGAAATTGACATATTTAAACATAATAATAGATGGTTCACCTACTTCCGAAACTATTGTTGTTGTACGATGTCATTGACTCTTTCCTTGTGTCGACATAACATAATTTTATCCTTGAAACTACTAAAAACCATTTAATATAAATATCAAATGAATAGAAGCATCAAATAAATTGTGATAAGACTTGTTCTATACTCATATCATCATTAGTGATATCCAAGGGTTCATGAACTTTGTAACACTTTGTGACATTTGGATATAATGCTTCTAATCCAGAGTTATACAGAACTTGTTGCATTATAGTTGTAAACCAAATTTTGACTTAAAAGAAGGCTTTGAAAATATACATTTTCAAAAACAGATTCAGTTTTGATGTTTATGTCAAATAGTATTGATTATACATTAGAATTAATAAGAAATGAAATTGAAAGATTTTTTTCCTTAAAAAAAATATTGAAAAAATGCTCCCAACGTTAAGTTGTGAAGTGTTTTTCTTATTTCAAATGAAAATGCATGGATAAAAATATTCAAACATTTTGATTTGAGACGCATGATGTTAGATATCAGAATTATTATTTTACTTGAAAACAATTTTAAATTAATGACATTTGGTCAACAAGGTATTGATTTGATGATTAGTAGGGATGGTGATATTTCCCAAGTGAATGTTCATAACCTTGAGAAATGTTGTCTTTTAGTGAGTTGTGTATTACTCCTTGATTAGTAGAGGATTCTTGTATTTTGCCAAGGAAAAACTTTAGAGCTTTATTGTCAATAGGCGTATTGATAGAGTTCCCTTCATAAGAGGTATGTGTTAGTTTATGTAGCTTGGACATGTACTTCTACATAGATTGTGTCTAGCATGTAGAAGTGGTCCAAAATTGACTCTAGGTGAGCACTTTATAAAGTGATTTTTATTATTTTTATAACTAAAGTGACTTTTATATAGTGAGTGGCTTAAGTGATTTAAGTCATCTCAATGAGAGATTAAGTCACGACTATTGATATAGTGAGGTCAAGATATAATATTTATTGTTGAGACCTAAAGGTAGCTGAAAAGTCATTAATGAAATTATAAAAGAGACCTAAGGAGTGGAGAGACACATTGAGTAAGAGAACTTTGGAGAGCTGAAGAGAAAGAGGAAGAGGGGACAAATTCTAAGGGGAAGAAGGTGCAAAGTTTGACGCAACATTTAATGCTTAGAAGAATGATTGTACAATAGGGGGGAGGATCGTACATGGCATAGATTTCGAAAAGATCATACAATAGATAAGTACACAAACATGTGAATGCTTTTCGAGGGTTGTACATGCTGTAAAATTATTGCATTTTTTGCACAGTTTTTGAGGTAGCGTACATGCTGAAATTAATAGACCATATAGGCAGTATTGTCGATGGACATGATTTCCAAGAAGGTTTTCTAGGCCATATTGCACATTGGGCACAAAATTTGAGGTGGTTTGTTGTACTTGCAAATTGTACAGGTGCATTAATTGCTAAGTAATATTGATGTAAAAATTCATAGTTTTCTCTATGGGATGCATAATAAAATTTTCTCATTTCATTGATTTTTCCAGGGGCATTACCCAAACAATTACCATGTGAAATTATGGTTGAATGCTTATCTATTGCTCATTTTTTGCTGCAAATTTTCAATTCTTAGTCATTTGTATTTCTGCTCATAATTCTATTTGAATGCTTGTGGGTTTAACATGCATTAATGGTGAATAATTATTGGAGACTAAAATCTAGTTGTTGGCCAAGTGTTTGCCGAATTTTCAACATGGTATCAGAGCTGGGACTCTGAGAAAGTGAACAATGAAAACCAATATTTACCCAAGGGGGAAACAAAGGAATGAGCAAGAAGAGGCCCAAGAAAGGCTCCAATGGTGGGTCTAGCTCAAAAGGTGAACAAAAGAAAGATATGAGATGCTTTGTTTGTCACAAGATTGACCACTATGCACGTCAATGTCCAAACAAAAAGAAGGGCAATGATGAGACACAAATAACAACATCAACTGAGATTGAGGACTTCGTTAAGAAGTTTGAGAAGGAATTTTGTTGGGTCTCTTGTCTTTCAAGTAGTGGTAGTGCAGGGTTTGAGGACATTGGAACATGGGTGGTGGACAATTGTTCATCTCTCCTTATGATGAGAATGAGGTCGATGTTGCTGCGTGTTTTAGAGATAGACTCGAAGTGCTATGCAATTAGTGGAGTCGACACCATGCATGAAATGTAAGGGGTTGGATGTGTGAGATTCCAGTTAGAGTTAGAAGGATCTCTAGAGGTGGTTGAGGTGTTGCTTGTATAGAGATGAAGGCCGATACATTCTTATTATCAATTTTAGGGGATGAGTCACATAGCATGGTGTTCCAAAGGGAAGAGGTACCTATATATCTAGAGGGAGCTACACTGGAGATAGTAGTAGTGCTTGGTGTCAAACATGGGATATCATAAAGGTTGCTAGAATAGCCTGTGATTGGATTTAAGGGGATCTTGGATTCAACGTTCATGTCAGTATCTGGGATAGTTGGTTGTGTGGGTTCTTCCAATACTGTCAAAAGAGTTAGCTGGTATGAGATGAATCTAATGGATGCTCATGAGTGTAAGGAGACTCCTTAGAGCATGTTTTGCAGGAACATGTCTTCAACACAAGATCTAATGTAGGTGGTAGAGAAGCTTTTTGGTTTTGAGGGAGAAGCTACAACAATGAATGGAGTGATGGGATTGGAGACAGATCTAGGTGGAGGTTACAAAAGTACGTTCCTCACTAAGAGGGAGTGTTAGTTTTTGTAGCTCGGACATGTACTTTTACATAGGCTATGTGTCTAGCATGTGGAAGTGGTCTGAAAAGTGACTATCTAGGTGAGTACTTTATAAAGTGACTTTTATTATTTTTAATGACAAGTGTTTTTTATATAGTTTGAGCGACTTAAGTGATTTAAGTTGTCTCAATGAGATATTAAGTCACAACCATTGATCTAGTGAGGCCAAGATCTAATATTGTCTGTCTGAAGGTAGTTGTAGAGTTATTAATGAAACTATAAAAGAGACCTAAGGAGAGTGGAGAGATGAAGGGAAAGAGAAAGAAGTTGTAGCAAGAGGAAGGGGGAACAAATTTTGAGGCAACATTCATGCTCAGAAGAGTGATCATATAGCAAGAGAGAGGACCATATAGGGCACATATTTTGAGGATACTGTACAACAGAGACACAGTCTTGGACATATTTTTTGTGTCATATAGGTTGTAAAATTGTTGCATTTCTTGCATAGTTTTCAAGGCAACACACATGTTGAAATTGACAGGCTGTACTCTAGTTGGTCATAATTTCCAAGGTCATACATGTTGTAATGCATATTGGGCACATGCTTTGAGGTTGTTTTCTATACTTGTAGATTGTATATAAGCATTCATTGTTGAGTTGTATTGCTGTAAAAATTAGGAATTTTCTTTGTGAGCTGCATAGTAAAATTATTTCATTTGACTGGTTTTCCTTCGAGGTTTCTCCAGGGCATTGCCCAGAAAATTATTGTGTCAAATGTATGGTTGAATGTGTCTAATGTCTGTTTTCCACCGCAAATTTTTAGTTCTTAGTCATTTGTATTTCTGCTCATAATTCCATTTAAATGTTTGTGGGTTTAACATGCATTAATGGTGAATAATTATTGGAGACTGAAATATTGTTGTGGGCTAAGTGTTTGACGAGATTTCGATAGTATGTTGACAAGAGTAAGTTAAAAACATGTTAATACACATAATAAATAGTTATATCTAATAATTAATAATCAATTAATACTTAATGAAGAATCATAAGTTACACCTATTTACTCTTATGACGAGTCAATGGCTATAAAGGTATTTTGTAATGCGAGTGTTGTAATACTTCCTTATTCATTATTAGTTACTCAATATATTCTAGTTTAGATATCTATTATGTTAATCGAGTGTAAACATGAAATCTACTTATTACATTGGTACTAGAGCCAATGTTAGCCAACTGAAGGCTAAATTATGCATAACCCTCAAATAATCGTTAAATTGTCCATCCATCCATACGATCTCTACTCAGTCGTAAAATCGTGCTTGTACATCAACCTCCACAATTTGTGTCAGTCACCATCCATTTGTACGCTTCCAATTCTTGTGTTAATTGTACAACTTATGTTGGACTCTACCAATTACGATTCACTGATCTTTTTGTACGTCATCGTACTTTGCTAGCCATCGATCGTTGATCTTTTTGTACTTTGTCGTAATATTTTTATTGTACTAACAATTGTCCATTGCCTTACTTCCATCATTAGGGTCCATGACCTCATATCCATACAACACCAGTTAAAACCATATGGATGTGGCCTTCCATATATTCATACCCCCACAAATGGTTTTTTATTTTGGATTTAAAATAAAGTTAAACTTAATTTTTTTGCCATTTTTTAAAAGGTTACTTAAAAAATAAAATAAATGGAATCAAGTAAGAAAAATATTGATGAAGTACATATAAAGGTATCCCGATGCAAAGATGAAGTCAACAACTTAAGGCATCATATCAATGTGGAAAAGTACAAAAACAATTGAGTAACAAAATCGATAGATTATTGAAAAAGGAAGACAAATTTGACAAACTGATATAACAAGGGAACACATTTGATAAATTAAATATGAAAGAATGAAGATACAACTATGAATGAGTGGTGATGATAAGTATGAAAGAACGAAGATACTTAATGATCGCAATGAAATAGTTGAGCAATTGATCAAACATGTAGATTAATTATTTGTAGAATCCTTAGCCTATTGAAGACTACCGCCTAGTGTAGAATTACAAAATGTAAGCGATCAGAGAATGAAGAATCACTAGAAGTATTTATTTCAAGAGATATGTATAAATCAACATTTCAAGGCAAAGATTATCAAAAATAAGAAAAAGAGTTTGTCACCTACCAATTTTCTCACAAAATAAAATAAAATATAGTTATTGGAATTAATGATAATATGTAAAAAAAAAAAACAGTTCTTCAAATTAATATTTATATGTAAAAAAAGAGGCTAAAGTGAAACTATTTTGTGATTATGTAAATAATGAGGAGTAATGAGAAAGGGCCACAACTTTCCATAATGAAACCTTTCATTCATTATTTACTGAAAGTAAGAGTATTTTCTTGGCAAGACTAAAATAAATATAAAAAGAAAAGCCGGTGAGAAGAGGGAAACTCTTGGAAAAGGCTATATTGGGGTGGTGACCCATAATAAGTATAGTTGTATTATTACCTGATAATGTATTGCACTAAAAGATATTTCGTAGTGATCTTGATGGGGCCCAAGACAAGCCGTGAATAAGATAAGTTCTTGATACCTTTATTGTTGTTTTAAAAGGATAAATAAAATAATACTCTTCAAGTTATTGTTGAACTATAGAATATGTTTTTGAATGATGTAATGATAATAAAATAATACAAAAATAACTTTTGGATACCATTATATTGAATACAATTTTTTTGTTGACTATTGTGTAACTTATTATTTTGCATTTCTTTTCTTTTGCTCCAAATAAAATGATCTTAATGCAAATTAAGAAGTAAACTATATAACTTAATATAGAAAATAGAAGATAAATAGTTAGTAAATATTTTAAGAAGTTTTACTTTCCATTGATAAGCTTTTTCGGTAATATAATAAGTATTAAACTTATAGGTGCATTACACATGCTTGTACATGTAAAAAATAATGTGACAATGTTCAAAATAATGATGCAATAGCATGCTTGTGCATCATTATGGATGCATGCAAATGCAAATGCAAATGTGACAATGTTTAAAATAATGATGCAAATGCATGCATGTGAAATGAGTAAGGATTAATGCAATAGCATATAACATGTGAATCTTCATATGTATATAAACCAATGAATAAAATAACAATTAACTAATGCATAAAATGACAATTAACCAATTAATTAAAAAATAATGACAATTAATTATTGAACATAAGTATTTCAAATTTGTTCAATGTAAAATTGATGATTCGAGTGATATGAATGATTAAGTATTTATTATAAAAACAACCACAACTCTCCATTTCCCAACTATAATATATATAGGCATTTCCAATCAATATGTTAAAAAAAAGTGCATTAGTTTAACTTGTTGAAATTTTCTATAGGTTTTGTTTTTGTTTATTTGGATATCATTTATAAGAGTTACAATCAAATTATTAAAAATGATTAGGTGAGTTTTCACAAATTACTCTAAAATATATTGTATTACTTAGAAGGATTAGCATTTTCCTTTAATGTACAAAAAAAGTGTAGAGATTAGACTTTCTCTAGGATGGAGGAAATTTCAATTGGGGTTGGTCGAACCCTTCGAATGTGATAAAAAAAAAGAGATAAAAGGTGTGGGGACTCTTTTGTGAACTGGATTTATTCACCTTTACACCACATGAAGAAAGAAATGATGTTACCCAAGTTGCTACAAGATGAGATAGTGATTGAGTTTTTCCTAATCTATAGAACATACGCGAGGATTATGCTTCCAAGTGACCACAACAGGCGAGGAGATAGAAAGAAACCCGCAAGGGCAGGACTATGTGCTTTTATGGCGCGGTTATGTGCAACATGTAAATTATGTGAGAATCAATATATTATAAATCAACGCTTTGATAACTCTGTATAAGTTGATCATTTAAAAGTGTTCATCATACTAAAAACAATCTTGAATAAGGTAAATATGAATTTATTTTCCAACTTCTAGACTATCTCAAAGTTATAGAGATATTACAATTTGAGATCAGATTAAAATAAATCCGTTAAGGATATGGAGCTATGTGAATGGTTTATAAAGACTAATGTGTTTGAATTTAAGTTTTATTATGTTTTAGATCTTTTGTTTCTTTGTGGACTTTATAAAAGGTTTTGATACGGTGCCTACAAATAACCTACGGAATAGACTAGAAGAGCTAAAGATTCTTTTCGAGTTGAGAATTGTTGCGATAAGGTTATACGAGAATGTCATTTCCAAGTTTAAGAACACTGAGGGATGGTTGAAAGATATTAATGGTAATACTGGATTTAAACAAGGCTACCCCTTCTCCCCTACCCTTTTCGACATATACATTGATAAGCTAGAAGGTTGTTTAGAAGAAGTAGGTTGCACTGACACACCATTAACAAGAATAGTCATCATCCTTATTCTCTATGTTGATGTTATTGTTTTATGCCAAGGTGTCTGTTTGATCTTGATAGGAAATTGAGAATTCTCAAGGATTTTTTCTCTAATATGGCTAACCACTGTTATCACCGTCAAAATAAAAATTATGATTGTCAAATCCAAGAAGGTCAATTACGCTAATTTTGTGTATGACAATAACAATTTGGAAGAAGTAATTCATACAAATATATCAGAATTGATATCGATCACAAGCTCAACTAGAACTAAATCATTTAGAAAATGATTGATGAGGGTTATTTTTGTCTTGAAAACAATTGTAAATCCACAATCGTTGTGACGTGGGATAAAAACGAGTTCCTCTTTAAAACTCTCATCACTACCGTTATCTGGTATGGTTATGAAGTTTGGGGTAGAAGTATCTCAAGAGAATCTCATAGAAATATTGAGCAAATCTACGAGAATTTTTATAACGTGAAAATTAAAAGCAATATGCCATATCCTATTCTCCGCATAGAAGTGAGACTTTCCCCATTGAGATCATGGCTATGACTAGGTACTTGATGTACAAGTAAAACTATATAACATAGGAGATTATAGGCCTCCTAAAATTGCTTTAAAATCCAACAAACACCACGTATGGCTCAAGCAGGGTTGGCAGAAAGATGCCCTCACTTGGTTAAACCATTGGGGGATTGACAAAAATGCCACTTTGGAAAATATCAATAATATTAAAAATATGATTACATTTAAGTTTAAAGAGCAATTGTGGTGTGGTAAAGATTTAGAGATTAAAAGAAAATTAAGATATTATAAGGAGGTCATTAACCCTAATTTAGAGGACCAAAAATATATCTCTAGTTCACTAGTATAAAGAAGAAAATAAATACAGGCAAAATAAGAATGAACTCTTATGATCTCCGGGGTGAAACATGGAATTAGGAAATTCCTAAAATACTGTGGACTGAAAATATTTGCCATCTCTGTGAGGCTATGAGCATTGAGAAAGATAATCACTTTCTCTTAGAGTGCCCTATGTACACTTACATTATATATCAGTTTCAAAGTCTTTGTTACAATACAAATATTTCTAACCTTCTAACCCATTTGAGCATAGGAATACAAATTTAAAACAAACCAAATAAATTATTTTCTAAAGTATAATAGAGGAAAATTGGTCTCAATGGATGTTAACCATCATTGTTTAAATTTAAATAAATTTTTATGGTTCTTTTAGTATAGTACCAATGCACCGGTTTCGTGCGTTGCCATTAGCTAAACACCATTTTAGGATCCTAGTACAATTCAGGAACTGGTTTTGGTGCTTTGCCATTTATTAGGCGCACCACAGACACATTCCCATTAAAAATAATTTACATAAACCGTAGTTCTTTTAGATAATGTGAGCACACATAACACAGTGCATCAACGCGACTTAAACACATTGACCACTGGATTTTAAAATTTCACATACATTAAAAAATCATTATTAAATGATGCTCCTAGTACACATCACCGCAACAACTTTCGGTCCTTTGACATGTTGTAGGAACGAACGTGGTCCGTGATGGTGAATTTTGGTTTCTTACGGTTGCGTTTTTATTCCGGCGCAGTGGCTTGCTAATAAAATATTAAATTTATAGAAATTTTAGCAGTGCCTTGTTTTATTGGAGCGCACCGATGATGATGCTTAACAGATTAAAGCACACCGCTTGCTATGCATTAAGGTAATATTGGCGCACCGTTTGTCATTTTTTTCGTAAGAAGTTAATATTTGATTTTAGTATATATAATTATCATATAATGATTTTATATGCATGCGTATGATACTGATTGAAGTTAGACGTGAAATAGATGTGAGTGTCGTGAGGCTAGGCATTGTAAATTTTTGGTGTTCACCCCAACTCAGTTTCAAGTCAAATTTAAAGAGTTTGATGCCCAACCTAAGTATGAATAACTGTTGCAACTTCATGTAAAATATGAGATTTAAAGATCAAATTTTACAGGCAGAAAATAATTAATAATTTGCACTCCATAAAATTTTAGACACAAGGATTTTTTGGCAAATAGCCCAAGCAAACTCGAGAATGGGAAAACCTGTTAGAGAGTGAGAGATGAATTTTTATTTCATCAAATTCATGTTACAATTTTAAGGAGTAAACTGGGGCCCACCTGACTCCGTTGTGATAGATTACTCCGTTATCTTTTCGTTACAGTGAGACCAAGAACAACAGATTTTGCTTCTTTTCTTGCATTTTTATTGCAGATCAAATATACAACAAATTATTATTACACTTAGGTATAATGCAATAATAAAAAATACTAATTTACCAAATCAAATTAAATCTACAAACTAACGGAATCTTAGCCTAATATGAAATTGTGTTCTAAAAACTTGTAATTTGAAATTCAATTGTTATGGATTTGATAAGGCCAATGTTTTGTGTGTATGCTAATAACCTCCCTTATCATGAAGGATAAAGAATCCAAGGTTTAAACCTCGATCTGACTCCATAAAACAAACAAAGGAGTTGATTAATGGTTACAAGGAAGTTGCACTTAAAAATCAAGAATTTCCATGACTAAATTTATGGAATTGGTTGTTCTTGGTCTCACTGAAAGGTAACGGAGTAAGCTATCACCAGACGAAGTCAGGTGGCCCCCCATGCCAATGGTCGGGTAGATAGCTTACTCCCAATTTTAATGACAAAAAAACCGGACCAACTTATCTCTTCCCATCACCTTGAATTTCGTGCCAAAGTATAATTACACAGATTGTACAAACCAACATAATCTTTCTTGATTTGTGTGCATGTTGTATGGTCACTTTTGTATTCAGTTGTATGGTCACACCTCGAAATTCGTTCCACTGTAAATCTGGAACCTCATGCCAACTTAGCAAATAGCCTTCTCAATTTTTGTGCCACCTACAGAAGAAAATATTATTGTATTGTACTGCATGACGCAATTAATGCAGAAAACCCTTCCTCAAAATCTGTGCTAGATGCATTGGGAATCATGACAATAACCTGTTGTACATTTGCCTTGGAATTCATGCCTAGAAAAAACATCCTCAAGCTATGTTCTCCTCCTTTTCTCTAGAAACCAACTTTCTCTCTCTTAAAAATGAACAGTGTGCCTCTTCACATGGAAATTTTCCTTTTAGGTAAATATAGATGGGTAAGTGAAAGGTCATATAATCCAAGGGCTTAGATTGGATTATATGAATGGTTGTGGTAAAATAATTTTTTTCCAACAATTAAATTTTAATTCACTCACTTTTTGAATTTTTACTTTAATCTCTAAAGTGCATTTAATGCTCATCTCAAGCCATTAATATAAAGTCCATGTGACAAGACTCATTTTTCCTAGTGACTTAGGCAAAAGTCACCTAAGGGGAACAACTTCCAAGGTATAAAACTTCAACACTCCCTTTTACCAAGGAAGTTGTTCTTCACCACTCCCAACTTATCACTGAAGTAAATGAACTTGCCTCTTCCTAGAGACTTCGTTAGGATATTTGCAACATGCTCATGATTGGAAATGTACCACGACTCCACAACTCCTCTCTGAACATAATCACGGATGAAATGGTACCTGATCTCAATATGATTTAACATGTTGTGAAATACATGATTCTAAGAGAGATGGATGCACCTATGATTCATAATAAAACATTGTAGGCCTCAACTCCTAATCAAATAAATCCAACAACAACTTGCGAAGCCACAATGCCTCGCAACTATCCTGACTGGCTGCCATGTACTCAAAGCAACAAACTTTTTCTTTCAACTGAACCATGACACTGCTGCTGAGCCCAAAATGAAACAACATCCGGAAGTGCTCTTCTGGTCTACCACACTTCCTACCCAATCTGAATCCGTGAATCCAATCAAACTAACCCCATCTAATCTCCTATAATCCAGACCATAATCCAATGTACCTACAAGGTGTCTCAAAACATGTTTCATGATAACCCAATGCACTCTCCTAGGATCCACCATGGACCGACTGAGATTGTTCGCCGCAAAACAAAAATTTGTCCTAGATTTGTCTAGATACATCAACAAACCTATGAGCTGACGATATAAGGTAGGATCCACCAATTCTCCCTCAGAAGCATGAATCTTCTTTCAGTTGGTGACCATATGTGTATACATCGGCCTACAATCCTCCATCTGAAATTTCCTCTGAATATCTAAAGCATACTTTCCCTGTCTTAGGAAATATGACCATGCTCTTTCCAAACCTCCAATCCGAAAAAATAATGCATCAACCTAATGTTAGTCATCTCATACTCTGAAGCAAGATCCCTCTTGCAAACTGCAATATGTCTCTCATCACCTGTGATAAACAAATCATCCAAATACAACAAAAGAATGAGTAGATCATGTGCAACCATGATGAAGTAGAGATTCAGATCAACCTCACTCTTCTTAAAACCCATCGACAACATTTAAGATTCTATCATGGAATACCAAGCTCAAGGAGCTTGCTTTGGCCCATACAAGGATTTCTTCAACTTACAAACATGAGACTCTCTCCCATCAATCTCAAAGACATGTGGTTGCTCCACATAAACCACCTCCTTTATGATTCCATTAAGAAATGTAGTCTTCACATCCATATGATGGATCTTCCAACCCATTTTCGTAGCAATGGAAATCAATGATCTGATAGAAGTATACTGAGCAACCAATGAGAAGGTATCATCATAATTAAATCCTTCTACATGTGAAAACCCCCGCGCCACAAAATGAGCTTTGTATTTATCCACACTACCATATGCAACATGCTTTACCTTGTAAATCCATCGAGAATTCACCACCGAATTCCCCTCAAGTCTTGGAACAATCTCCCAAACATCTTTCTTCATGATGAGATGGTACTCTTCCATCATGGCATCTCTCCAAACATGATGTTGAGAATCCTCCTCAAAATTAGATGGCTCTGAATCATGAAGCCTGGCAACCAAGGCCATACCCAACCTATCTGGCATCATTATAGTCCTCACTGGTTCCTTGGGCACTCCAAAATAATTAGCTTCCTTCAAGGTCTCACGAATTCGTTTAGGCTTCCTCTTCCCCAAAGGTTGTTCCCAAACTTTTCTGTCATCATCTGAAGAACTCTCAGAAGTAGAAGGACTTGAAACTTTTGTACTAGGAGCTGGTGAATCAACCATTGGTGAAATCTGTGATACAATAGCTATATATGGTGAACCTGTGACCTGAGAACCAAAACCTGTCCCATAAGTACTTACTAGATGAACCATAGAACCTGACGATCGTGTTCCTATAACCTATGGCCGAGTAACCCCAAAAACCTGTGAACCTGTACTCTATATTGAAGGTACCTGTGAAGCTTCTTGAGGTGGGGGAACCTGCTGCTCCTCCTGCACTAACTCTCTGGATTTTTTGAAGTCCCTCTCCTCCACAAATATCACTTCCCACCTCACAACAACCTTCCTCATGGAATGAATATAAATGTGGAAGGACTTTGAATTCTCATCACACCCCAAAAAGATACCTCTCTCTGTCGTGGGCTCAAGCTTTTTCCTCTTCTTAGAAGGGACATGTGAAAAAGTCCAGCAACCAAATATTCAAAAATGACTCACCTCATGCTTCTTGTCTGTGAACATATCCTCAGGAGTCTTGCTCCCCATGATACGATGGGGACTCATCTTCTGAAGGTAAACAACTAGAGTACATGCCTTGACCCAAAGAACGAAAGGAAGTGACTGATCATGTAACATGGATCTCGCTGCTCCAATAATAGATATGTTCTTTCTTTCGCCACTCCATTCTGCTCAAGAGTGTATGGTACCGTCAACTGTCTATTTATTCCCTCCTTTATGTAATACTCATTGAACTCCTTATAGGTATACTCACCCTCGTTATCTGATCTAAGTGCTTGAATCCTCCCTGTCTGGTTCTCCACAAGAGCTTTGAACTCTTGGAACCTTTGCAAGACCTCCTTATATTTCTTGCTCCTCAAAAAGTAGATCCATATATTCTTGAAATGATCATCGATGAATGTCACATAATAATCAAAACCACTCAGATAAACACATGACATAGGACCACACAAATCAATATTTCTTGCACTCCTGCTGACCTGCTATCACTGTTTATAAAAGTAGTCTTGGTGTTCTTTCCCAAAGCACACCCTCTGCATACATCACTGTGCTCAGTGATGAACTCAGGAAAACCTGTAACCATGTACCTCAACATCCTCAAGGCTGGATGATGCAATTGATCCATCCACCTATGCCATAACTCACAACGTTCACTGCTCGTGTTGTGTCAAAGCATGTTGGGGATGAAATAAGAGTTTGTACAATTTCCCACTTCTTAATCCAACGGTGTAAGAGGAATATGGTCCTATAGTATTGGGGAATACACACACATGTCCATCCATGAAATACACCCCAAGTCCCCCGTCCTCAATCATGGAAACTGATATCAAATTCTTTTTCAGTCCAGGTACAAACAACACATATCTCAGAGTCACGGGACTCGTGGACTCTCTCTGAATGTAATTGTCCCACACCCAAAATCTCTGATAATTGTGTCATCCGCCAACACTACCTCCACATTATAAATTCCTATGAAATCTCAGAGAACATCTCTCGAGCACATGTCATGTGGATTAAAGCTCCACTATCAATATACCAAGTGCTGGTGGTGGATGCACTAAAAGAATAGTCAGTAAAAATGAATTATCCCTCTTAATCTCAATGTCTGTACTAGTGACGATGGATGCTCTCTCTCTCAACATGCCCAACAAAAAGAGAAAACTCTCTCTCAAATCTATTTGTAAACTCATCAACCTCTGTTGAAGCTAATGTCTGCTGGTGCTTCTTCTTCTTCTTCTATGGGAACTGTCCAACATAGTTCCCAAGCTTTTAACAAGCAAATCTCTTTACAGTTCTCAAGTCCTTCTTCTGTCCATCCTGCTTCTTAGCCCCACCCTCCTTGGGTCCCTTCTTGAACTTATTCTTTCCCTTGCCAGTCAAAGACACATTCTCCTCACCCTCCCTACTAGTAGAAGAGATCCCTTGCAGAAGAACTCTCCGGGTTTCCTCCTGAACAAAATCATCCCAACGTATGTCCCAAGAAGGTAAGTTCTCCCTGGATACTATAGCTTCCACAAAAATAACCAAGGGTTTTCAACCCCATTCACAACTATTTGCACTATCTCAAAGTCATAAACAACTTTCCCCACTACTGCAAGCTCATCTCTCACCTGAGATATCCTAGTAGGGTAGGAATTCACTGCCTCAACATTGGCCATCTTGATACTCTTCAAATTTTCCCTCAACACCATTTTTCTATTCTCATTTGAGCTTTGAAAAAAATGGTCAAAGCATCTCGCATTTGATATGCATGATTTTTACTAGAGATGTGTGGGATAACATGATCTTTAACTGCATCTAGAATAATCCTTCTAGCTTTTATGTCCTTTTTGTTGAAGGTAGAAAGTACTTGTGGATCGGTGGAAGCGGGAACTGTGATAGGGTTTGCTTGTGTACTATGAACCACTTCATCCCAAAGTTCATTTTACTCCAATATAAGCACTAATCTATATTTCCATGGGAAAAAATTCCCAACCTTGTCTAACCTATCCTCCAATCTAAGTCATGTTGTCATTTCACTGCAAATTCAAGTTTCAACAAGGTGCTTCCCACTGACAAAAGAATTCACTGACAGTCTGAAATTTTCAATGCAAAAATCTGCCCCCAAGCTCTGATACCATGTAAATTTTTGGTGTTCACCCCAACTAGGTTTCGAGTTAAATTTAAAAGAGTTTAATGCCCAACCCACATATGAATGACTATTGCAACTTCATATAAATTATCAGACTTTAAACACTGAATGAACATCACATTCTTTAAGCATAAAATAATTAATAATTTGCACTCCATGAAATTTTAGACACAAGGATTTTTCGACAAATATCCTAAGCAAAATCCAGAATGGGAAAACCTGTTAGAGAGTGAGAGAGGAATTTTTATTTCACCCAAACTCAAGTTACAACATTAATGACAAAAAAAATCAGACCAACTTATCTCTGCCCAATGCCTTGAATTTCGTGCCAAAGTGTAATTACATAGACTCTATGAACCAACATAATCTTCCCTGATTTTTGTGCCTATTGTACAATCACTTCTGTACTCAACTGTATGGTCACACCTCCAAATTTGTGCCACTGTACGGTCACACCTCCAAACGCAACAAACAACCTTCTCAATTTTCGTGCCACCTACAGAAGAAAATTGTACTGTATGACCTGTATTGTACAACATAATTATTGCAGAACCCCCTTCTCCAATCCGTTCCAGATGCATTGGGAATAGTGCAATGACCTATTGTACATTTTCCTTGGAATTCATTCCTGGAAAAAACTCCCTCAAGTCGTGTTCTCCTCCTTTTCTCTGGAAATCAAATCTCTCTCTAAAAAATGAACAATGTGCCTCTTCAAATGGAATTTTTCCTTTTAGGTAAAAAATAGATGGGTAAGTGAAAGTTCATCTTATCCAAGGGCCCATATTAGATAAAATGAGTGGTTGTGATAAAATTACTTTTATCCAAAAATTAAATTTTAATTTACTCACTTTTTAAATTTTTACTTAAAGTGCACTTTAATCCCTAAAGTGCATTTAATGCTCATTTCAAGTCATTAATATAAATTCCATCTGACAAGACCCATTTTTCCTAGTGACTTAGGCAAAATTCAACTAATGGGAACAATTTCCAAGGTATAAAACTTCAACATGCAGAAGCAGGAAGCACACGTTGATTAGTACAACTTCCATAGAGAGTCGGAGGCAATGGAGAGGGAGAGAGATTATGCCCTCATTCCGTTACTCCTCAGACAAGACACCTCTTGAGATTTGTCATCCTTATTAAGTTATATGAGGAGGAGACATCACTTAAGGGGAGCATTACATTCCTCACCTAGTTGTTCAAATGCTAGGATCATCACATGAAGGAATTTCAAGTTGGTCCCGATTAGTGGTTCCAATCCATTGAGGATGACATATATTTTATCACTGGGATCTCTATGAGAGGTGAGGAATTTCCTTAGTTCCCCGAGGGCCAAACTGGAACTGTAGCAATGGCTCAACTAGTCCGTGTTTAGAGATATGTTGATCCCAACATCCTCGACCGTGCTAAGTATAAGGTCAACGGTGAGAAGATTTCCATTTCTATTTTTGGTAGAGAGGATGTGAGGTGCCTCTCTAATTTTATTTTTATAGGATTTTTTTAACCATGAATTGTCTTAGAATGTTTTTACAGTGACTTATTGAGAAATATTTTAAAATGGAAACTTAAAGAAGCACAATTGAACATAAATCACAAATAAACAAGGATGAAAACCACAATTTGAAGATTGCAACTAATAACATAGTTCAACACTAAAGACCTAAGTCTCTGGGTCCACTTCCAGTGTGACCGTTTCAATTAATTCTTAAAATGTTGTCCAATTACATCAACATGTAGGATTCTCTACAATTTTTTCTGTTAATTGCAGAAACAGACTACAAAATGCGATTCAAAACATTTCCAAATACCCCCTCTATCATGTAGTATGAGAAACTCAGTCTCCTACGTTGTACGGATCCACCTTAGAACCGTATGAACTTCGATGTCGTGTCAGACGATGCTCTGTCCAACCATTGATGCTCAACCATGATCTAGATCATGCCCAAAATTTGGGGTAAATAGAAGAATGAGGTTGGTCTTGGATTTGCATGTAACACATCCAATTTGGATACAAATCCGATTACATTCTCAAAATATCTCTGTCGGGATAAAAACCAAACCCGCAGGCATTGGTGTCGAACGAATCCCGGATTCGTTTGTGGTCGTTTATTTACATATGTCATCATTTATGCCGGAGAACTAGATTGGTAGTTCAATTTGAGTAAACTTAATCAATGTAAGTTTGTGTTATGCACCAATTTCAGTCTCCAATTTGAGTGGATCTATGCATGTTTTTCAAGCAATTTTGTGAGTTCAATTTGAGTGGATCACATGGTATCATAGCATCTTTAGCTTGATTTTTCTCTTCTCTTATTGCTTTTGCAGGATTGACATCACTCTCCCATGAACTACATATTCCGAATTCAATTGAAAGGAGGTGGATCCAACTCCTTGGATCGAAGAAGTGGTATTATCTCCAATCTCCACCTGATAGGTGAACATTTTCTCCTTTAGATATGTGATAGCGCTCCTATATCCAGTCATGTGTTTGGATGTGCCTCTATCAACCAGCCATGTCTTGGTACTAGTGGTAATGGATCCAAATAGAGATGAGACAAGATAGTAATCCTTGTCTCTTGATCATCGAATGATTTCTTCCTTGTAGATTCATCTTTTGTAGCAGTAGAAGCATGAAATATACCCTTGAACTTTCCTCTTTGCTTTGCATGAAACTTTCTTGCATAGTGGCCCTTCTTATTGCGGTTGAAGAATTTGAATTTGGACTTTTAAAAGTTCTTGGTGAATTCTTTTTCCTTTTGATGAGGAAACTCCTTTTAAGAAAAATATGTATTTCCTTTGTTCATCCTTGTCATAAGAGTAAGGTTCTCTTCTTTGAAGGAAGCTGACTTGCTTTGGATTCGCCGAGTCTTGTAGGAAATCATGGAAAACACTTTTAGTTGAATAGATCTTATTTATTAACACTTAGTCGATTCTCTTAAATAAATATCTTCTTGATTGCATCACTGAAGTGATCAATTTGATATCTCCTTAAATAGCTAAAGTATTCCTTGTTAATATCACTTAGATTTAAACAATTTGAGTTATCCTTAATTAACTGAATTCTTTATCATGAGCAATTCAAATTATTTGTTCTCAATGCAAGTTATCTTTTCTCTTATCTTATCTGCATGGTCCACATGCGCCAACTTTAATTTATCTATCATATCAATTATAATAAGGATATTTCTCCAATGATGTGATCATATTTTATTAGTATTGTTCCAAATGGTCATATGCTAAAGTAATTTACACTAGAGGTGTCTAGTCTTTAGAGGATACTTAATAGATCATCCATCTCAAGTAGCTATTGTTAGTAATACATCACACACCATTCATGCTTCAACATGCAAAACATTACCTCCACACATGAGGTCCACCTCAACAAATGAGGATCCGACTTTACACACGAGTCCTTATTCTTGTCCAACAAGATTGTACAACATCATCACTTTGACATATCAAAGTACATCCATCAACACATGAGGCTTAGCCTTTACATGTATGTTTCTTAGTCATCCTTAAGTCTAACTCAAGAATCTACTCCAAGTTTCCTAAGTCCTACTCAGGCTTACTAAGGCACTACCTCAACACATGAGGCCCAATCTTGGTGGACAAGATGGGCTTGGAGAATGAATGATGATGTTGTAACTTTGCCACATAACAACCCATTGGAGAGTCTTTAGAGTATCCCACGAGATATTTTTCACAACAACACATCAGAGGATTGAAAATTAACTTTAATAGGGATGCTACTAACTTCGTTATGCTTATATAGCCTTTTAATAAAATATTTCCATTTATTCAATTGGGTATATGCATCATAAGCAATAATTAGGTGGTTGAATGCGAAGTTATAAGAATTTTATGTTCCCTACTAGAAAAATAAGAAATTCATAATAGAAATGACACAATAAAGCAATATTTTAGAATAAAAAGGACATAATTACCACCCCAATTTACAATTGTAGACAACTAAATATCACAATAGAAATACCTTATTGATGAAAGTTATGGTCACTTGTCTCTTCGAGGAGGAAACCTCCAATTGAAGCCAAGTTTCAATTACAAAATGCTTCACAAGACATCTCATTCCATTGCTTGGAATTCTTTATACAATTATATCTAACCTCCTAGGTACTTTCTAAAGAAGGACCTTTCTAATAGGTGGAACCTTCTAGATATTTCCTAGAGAAGGAATCTTCTAGTATGTGGAACCTTCTAGTAAACCTTCTTACAAATTATTTCTTTTCACACTACATCTACTTTATGGGGATTCTTTCATAGATATGGGCTCAATACATAATACATAGTATCCTAACTATCTACTTACGGGGAGAGGGTAGGGCCCTGAAACAATAAAGTTGTTTCTTAAGGAAATAACCAGCATAAATACGCCAAGTAATCCATGAATGGATAACGAAATGAATAAAATAAATGATAAGATATGATAATACATTTTTAATGTTTAGACTGTTATAAGCTCATTTGTATCTTTTCAGGTAAAATCATGACTCTTGACTTTTTAATTAATTATAAGTGGTTTTATTATCAACAATTAATATTAATTGTTATATTTTTATTATATATATATATATAACATTGCCTTCCCCTTAAATGAAGCTTTGTCCTCAAATCTTGTTGAAGACAAGAGTTATGGTTTATTTTCTTTAAACATCATCTCTAGATCCTTTCTTGAGTACTTGCAATACTTAATGAAATAAGACGACACGAGTTACAAATTCCAAAGAAAAAATGTCGCATCATCTCCGATGTGGTCCATCCTAGATCTATATTCATAGGAGCTATTTGATCATTTTGTGGGATGGATCTTTTTGTTTATTGCTTAGTATGTTGATTTGATGTTCTTGATTGTCTGACATCATAACTCCTCTGTGTATGTTCATTTTGACCCTGTCGTTGGTCAAATATATGTTTATAATTGGCACGTCGATAAGGAGTTCGTGTTGTTTGTTTTTCTACTGGATTAACTTCTTTTTGAATTGTGCCAATGACTGAATCTGTATTTATTTCTTCTTCCTCAATTTGAATTTGTTTTCTGGAGAGTATGGATGCTTCCTTCTGAATTTGCGCTACTTTTTTCTCTAATAGATTGTTATTACTCTGAAACTTCTCAAACCTTTCATCTTGCGGCTTTTTTCCTCTTTTAACTTCTTGATTTGTTCCTCTAGTTCTTGATTAAAATTTCTCAGACGTTGGTTTTCTTCTTGCTTTTATAGTATTTTTCTTTTGAGGTCTTCATTGGAATGTTCCACCTTCTGACTATGTTTCAACTTCTTGATTTTCGTAAGTAATGTCTTCTTATGAATTCGTAGTCGAAATAGTTCTTCAGTATTGCTTGCTAATTTTCCATTGATTTCCGAAATTTCTAACCTGTGTTTCTTTTTCATGTCATCATACTATTGTTGGAGTTCTTCCTTCTATTGTTGATGTTGGCCCTATCTCTTATTCTTGCCTTTTCATTTTTCTCTGGATTTGCACTAATTCATCATCCTTGTCCATGATAGCCGGTTTAAATGGTTTCTTTCTTCTTCTAATTCATTACCTCTTTTATACGGTGACCTTTTGTCATTCTTTGAATCTTTGATCTGGTCTTCTAAGTTTTGATTGTGAGTTTTAAAATGTGATATTTTCTCAACATTTTTTGATAACATTTTCTTGAAATCTTCATTGTTTTTTTCCAGTATTTGATTTTGAATTTCTAAGGTATGACTCGCCTGCTCTTTAAATATATTAATCAATTTTTGCTTATCAATCTCACATTTTAGATGATTATTGGTCGCTTTGTAATGTTCTAAATCAGCCAATACTGCTTGTAATTGTGATGTAATTCTAATTTTGTAAGTGTCATAGCTCCTAATTCTGGTGTTCTTATTTTCCTTCGATAATAATCGTCGCAAGTGTATTTATTTAGATCTTCTTTTTGACCCTTTGACTTCTTCGATGATGAAGGGTCTTTTGGTTTTGACTTGTTCAACAAGCCTTCAATTGATTTTGACTTATTAGTTGATTCTTCCTTTGATTTTGACTTTTGCGGCAATACATTGTCTTCATTTGAATTGAATTCCTATTTTTCTCTTCCCTTCATATATACTAATAATTGTAATATTTTTTTCAATAATTAAATCATAATAATTGTTAGTATTAGCAATAATAATAATAATACGATTTTAGGATTTTTTTTAAATAATAATAAGTAGTATTATATTATTATATTCTTTTAGAAGTGGCCAAATTATAGTTTTTTTTAATAATAATAATGTATTATTATTAAAAAAAATATTTTAAGAAAAATATCGTGGCCCGTGTAGGAGAAGGGAAGTGTAGGTTGACGAGCGGACATAGGGTTCCACGAAGGCGAGGCGGTATCTGCGTAGGTTAACGAGACGACGAGAGGGTAATGCAGACGTAGGGTAGTAGCCGACGATCCGGGTGGTGGGAGGAGCATGGAATAGGGTGGGGGAAGGGCTGCGGAAGGGAGGGTGTAGGAGGTGGGAGTTGCGCGAGGAGGGTGGTGCGGGTTGGTGGGACGAGGGTTGGAGGTACGGGCGAGGGAGAGGGCCTTGTGGAAGAAGGAGGCACGTAGAGGGGAGCGTGAAGCGAGAGGGGAGGTAGGGAAGGCCGAGCAGAGGCCTAAGAGGTGGAGGAATGCAGGGTTGAGCGTGGAGGGAGTGGAGTGGAGGACGTGCAGGCATGATGGAAAACTAACGGAGGTCTATGCGGGGGTGGACATGAAGATGGACGAGAAGGTGGAGGGTGTAGGGACACTCGGTGCGCAAGAAATGGGAGGAGAGGGCAATGGAAAGAGGGGTTGTGGGGAACATGGAGGAGGTGGGTCGTAGGGAAGGAAGAGAAAGGGTTGCGGGGTAACATGGAGGAGGTGGCACATAGGGAGGGAGAATGGATGGGCTGGTAGGGTGATTTAGAGCAGGAGGTCGTGAGGACTGCATAGAGAAGGAGGCGCGGGACTGTAGTGGAGCATGGGGAATGTTGGTTGAAGTGGAGCAAAGCTGGAAGATGAGTGCGAGGGGCGAGCTGCAGGCCTACAAGTAGGAGGAGTGAAAATGGAGCTTCATGATGGTAAATGGAGGAGATTTGATGGAGATGTCAAGTAAGGAACCAAGAAACTCTAAGGGGTGGCTAAAAGCCACTAAGAGGTTAAAGACCTTAATTTCAAGAGATTTGAAAATTGAATCACTGCCTTCATACCAAACAATAAAGTTGTTTTTTAAGGAAATAACCACGCATAGTAATCTATGAATAGATAAATAATAGAATAAAATAATTGATAAGATATGATATGATATTACATTTTTAATGTTTAGACTTTTATAATCTTATTTGTACATTTTCAAGTAAGAACACAACTCTTGACTTTTTAATTAATTATTAATGGTTTTATTATTAACAGTTAATATTAATAATATTAATATTAATTGTTATATATATAACATACCTTAACAAACACGAAATTTAGGATATTGTATTGCATTCTCATAACACTAGTTCTTTTATCATTAAGGGTAAGATTGTAGCTAGTGATGCAAAGTTTATAGATTGTAGTTAATGGCATTGAATTGGTTGTCTAGTAGTTGAATCCCCTTGTAATCCTATCAATCAAGGGTTTTACTTATTTGAAATTGGTCCACAATACACATCGAATGGTTAATGGGTGAAATCAATGTAAATCACTCAATAAAACTAGAATGGCCTCAAATGTGAATCTCTTGGAAAAACAATTTGATGACAAGGTAGGAATATGTATTTGAAAGTTGAAGGTCCCCATGTTAGTTTAATATGTCACTACTCACCTCCAAAGTGCCATGTTGCAATGAAAGAACGAAAAAAAGAAAGAAAAGAAAGACAATGTAAAGAAACTTTCATTTATATGTTGCTAACAAAAAAAAGGGGAGAGAAGAGTGTTGCAGATGAGGAGGTAATGAGATGGGGATACTTGGCCTTCTAAATGCTCCAAAAAAATTTGACACAACGTATAAACCTATGGGGGTTATTTGGAAAAGAAGAGAGAATGTTGAGTAAATTTCTATGAATTTAATTTGTAATGTTCCAAAGAGCCAAACAAAATTTTAAAGTCATTGAACATAGCCATTTGATGTTGGAGTTCTTCCCTTGGGTTTCTCTAGGGTAATCTCTATTGTCTATTTTGTGTAATTGAAAGTGTGCTCAATTTTACCCGTAATTGATTCAGTTTGGGGTACTCCTATATGTATTCCATTTAGTAGAAGTGCAAAGCAACATAGGATTCACAAATTGAATATATATATATATATATATATATATATATTCCAATAGGAAAATATCCATCACTCTAAATAAAGAGTGACTATAGACTGTTCCAAAGGAACTCTCTTTCCATCCACAAAAAGGATCAAGGGATGAACCCTTAGTATATCAAAAAATAAAAGGTCTTGTGTTTATGAACCCATAATCCTGTATCGGTTATACACAATCACATTCATTAGATTACAAAACCATCTTTTCATCAGATGAATTTGATTCTAATTCGTTGTTATTTCCTCTTTCTCCAGGTTACCTAGAGCAAGTAGCAAAGCTAGCTTAGATAGACCATCTCCTTCCATGTTCAACTCTCTGTATATATGAGTAATTCTAAAACCTGTAAAGAGTTCCAAAATCCATCTGGTTGCTCCCAATAATTGTTGTAAATGAGGAGCATTGATTTGAATATTTCTGTTTACCCAATCAACCACCATTTTGGAGTCCCCAAATACTTGCAAATGTCAAGTAATATTGTTGTTTATAGCCAGATTTAGGACCAAATGCAGGGCTGCTAGTTCTGCCTTGTTATTGGTGCAATGACCATGAGCAAACCTTACTTGCATCTTATGTTTGTTAGAGAAGATAACACACCTCCTGAACCTCCCAAGGGTCTCCCTGGCTTGCACCGTCGAATAAATCCCATGGAACTGCTTTATTTATTTATGGAGGAACACAAACTCTTATTTTAGGCTCTTTTTATTTTGATTTATGCCCCCTGGTCCACTGCACCACAAGAGTTGTCGTTACTTCAAGAGGAATCAATTTATTATTGAAGATGACAGTGTTTCGATCCCACCATATTCCATAAGAGAAATGGGATGGGAAAACACTGTATAAGCATATCGATCTTTCAGTCCACCAAGATTTGGCCTTGTGTTCAAGAGAGATCCCTCGACATCCCTTGATAATTTAGTTCCTTGCACGCTGCCTTCCATATAGACTTTACATAAGAACATAAATTAAACAAATGAGAACCAGTTTCCTCATCTGAATGACAAAGTGCACACCGGCTTGGACCAATCCATCCTCTCTTATGCAAATTATCCCAGGTTAAGAGCTTGTTGTTGAGTGACAACCACAGAGTTATTTTGGCCTTTAAGGGACCTTCACACTTCCATAATTGTTTGCACCAATCCAATTTCTCACCCTGAAACTGCTCTAAATACCAAGTCTTGTAGCCTAGTTTAGTCGTGAAATCCCCATTAGCAGGATTTTTAGTCCAGACCAGTTTGTCTTTTGCCTCCTCCTCCAGGTAAATAAAACAAGACTTGAGTAGAGAAACAAAATTGTTCCATTCTTCCTTAAGCCCTTCCTCTAGACCTAGGTCCTCTGAATTCTTCCAAAGAGTTTCCCTCTGCAGGGAGAGAGAGCAAAATTAGTTTAGTTTCGAGATCCCTAAGCTTCTTAGTTTTGTAATTAGGGCATCTAACAATTTATATCTCTCCCCTTCTCTTGACTAAGGGTCTTCTCCAACTTGTACCTCTCTCCAATTTCCTACAGACCAAGCCAACCAGTTCCCTACTTGAGGGAAAGCTAGCACCAGGGATTTCTAGCCTATAGACCCAATTTTGAATTATTTATTTTGTTTCCTAATCCAATCTTGAATAGACCCACTGGGGAAATATTTTGAAGTTAATACCTTCCCCCATAAATAATCAGGATTCTTGATTAGGCACCACAAATTTTTTGCATCCAGAGATTGACAAAATAGGATATAGGGGTTGTTGATGCCCCATCCACCCAATTATTTAAGATTGGCTAGAAATTTCCACTTGGATAAAGGGATTCCTTCCAACTATTTAATGGTAGACCATAAGAAGGAGAAGAATTTTTTCCTTAATTTCTATAATATACCCTTTGGAATGTAAGCAATGGTATCCCAGTATATGGGTATACTTTGTAAAACTTCCTTGAGAAGAACCAGCCTCCCTCCCCTAGTAAAGAAATTGTTAGTCTGACACCCACTACGACCTTCAATCTTTTGGTATAACCACATCCAGTCTTTAAAGGAATATGCATTAGGTTTGAGGACAAACCCTAGATATTTAAAACCTTCATCCATTGGTTTTATTTGTGTAAGGAAAATCGATACTTAGCCTATCCCTCACCGCATCTAGGAAGCCATTTTCAGAGAGTATGGACTTTTCTACATTGATATGCATTCCTGTAGCCTTCTTATACAAGTCCATAATTTGTTATGCTTATTTGAGGTTTTCCCAGGTTCCTTCGCCAATCATTACCACATCATCCACAAACAAAATGTGAGACTGTTATTTAGAATTAGTTACCATTACTCCTTTATAAGACCCCGCCCTCTTAGCTTGATGGATAATTCTGCTTAGGGAATCAACTATCAACAAAAATAAAAAGGGGGAAAGTGGGCACCCCTGTTTGAGGCCTCTCGAAGACCTAAAAAAGTTGGAGGGTGAACCATTTATCAGAACTACAAAGGAGGCTGACTGAACACAACCCATTATCCAATTTACTGTTTCTAAATCCATCCCAATTTGAATCATTACTAGCCTCGGGAATGTCTAGTTAACCCTGTCATAAGATTTGGAGAGATCTTATTTTAGAGCAAAGGCTTTTCTCTTGCAACGCTTAATGGTGTGGATTGCCTCCTGCGAAAGGGACACCGCATCATGGATTTGACGATTGAAAAGAAACCCAAAGCTATAATCTTAGCAATTATCTTATATACTACATTGCAGCATGAGATAGGATTAAAATATTCAAAAGAGGAGGGGTTTTGTTTCTTAGGGATGAGAGCCAAGAAAGTAGAATTCAGGGCTCCAAAAACCTTACCATCCCTTTGAGACTCTTGCACGGCCTTTAGCAAATCTCCTTTAACAAGGTTGATGAATCCCTGAAAAAATTCAATAGTAAAACCATCCAGTCCAGGGATCTTACCTTTATGGAAGGAGTATACAATTTTCTCTAGCTCCTCCTCTGTAACTTCCTCCTTTAGGAAATTGTTCATTTCTTCTTTTATCAGTCTTGCAAATGGCTGATTACCTTTAGTATTTCTTGAATATTACAACCCTCTGGTTCCTTGAAGAGGTTTTTGAAAAACCTCTCCCCGGCCTCCATTTTTTCCTTGAAGGAACTAGCCAATTCCACAATCTTATCCTTTATTGGCGTAATCGTGTTCAAATTTATTCTATGAGTAGAGAAACTGTGAAAAAATTTAGTGTTGTTGTCCCCTTCCTTGATCCATATGGCTTTGCTCTTTAATTTTAAGAGATCCTCCTCCTTAGCTAGCAACTCTTCTCTTTTTATCTCATTTTCCCGAACGTCTTTCAATTCTTCCTCTGTAAAAATCCCCATGTTATTTTGCCTGTAAATATTCTTTAAATTAATTTCAACTTCTTTGAGTTGTTTCTGTTGATTGGCCTTATAATCCATTTCCCAGAGTTTTCTCACCTTCTTTATTCTTTGAAGATTTTTCGACTATTTTTTCATGAAGGAGACATTGGGAGTAGCCTCCAATGGGGTCCATGTATCCCCTACTAGGTTTCAATAATCCTCCTCATGCAACCATGCATGGTTAAATTTGAAAGGGGTAGCTAGCTTAGAGTCTGGGTTTTGGATCCATAGGAGAATTGGGAGGTGATCAGATAAACCTCCCACCTCAACCCATGTTTTAACTATCAGAGACCCTGAAACCAAATTTTCTGAAATAAAAAATCTATCTAACCTCTTGGAAATGGCTTGTTCCATGCATCTATTATTTCTTCAATTTATGGTACACTTCAGATGTTGAAGGTCCACTAAATATTTGGACTTAAAGAGCACAACGAAGAAAGCACCAAGGTTGTCTTGACAAGCTAATGAACCCCATTTTTTTTTCCAGATAAAGTAAGATTCAGATCCCCTATGAGAATCACATTTTTTGGCTCCAGTAGTCCTGATGAGAAGAATGATTCCCAAAAACCCCTTCTTTCCTAATAAGGTCTGTAGACATTATAAAAAGCGTAGGATTATCCAGTAGCTTTCTCCTTAAGAATTGTTTTAAGCACCGTGATATGATTCACCACTACCACTTCTTCAAAATCCTGATTCTAGGCGGTTATCAAACCACCCGAATGACCCTCCGAACTTATGTAAGCGAAGCTCCAGTATTTGAGCCAGGACTCCAATACTTCCTTGGATTTTACACATTCCATCATAGTTTCCTGGAGAAAAATGATCACCGATTTGAGGTTAGCGACCATTCGTTTGAGAGCTTTTATTTTGTAGTAGCTCCCCAACCCCCACGTGTTGAAGGACAAAACCAGCATCAGGTGACCCTGATCCAGGCCTTCCCTGCACTAAGGGCTCTATCGATCACCTCCTGTTTACCATTCTTTATATCCAACTCGACTTGTGATTTAGCTATTGCAATGTGTGATTTCCTCCCCAAGGTGACCTTAGGCACCTTGTCTATTGCTAACCCTTTGATCGACACTTGTTCCCTTTCGACCAACACTTTTGACCGGATATTGTATATTTTATGCTTTATCCACGAAGGGGGGTCCTTTGGAGACACCACCTTTTTTCCACTTTAACCGGGCTAACACAAGTGTCTTTAGTTTCCTTAACAGGAGTTACCACCTCGCTTTCATCATGCAAGATAAATGTCCTTGAAGAGGATTTCTGAGGACTCGACATGATTGATGTATTTACAAATGGGAGTTTTTCGAGAGGGAGTTCCAACTTACCAGGAGGCGCTAGTAAACCCATTTCAGCCGTGGTAGTCCCTTGCTCACCACCTTTTTCCATCGCTTCTTCGTTCAGTTCTCCACTTTGTTCATTCTTTTTAGCCTACTATTTTCTATACGACATAGGTCTTCGTTTTGGGTTTGGTCAGTCTTGTGCGATATGGCCAACTCGCTTGCAAGAAAAGTAGCGAAATGGGATCTTCCAGTAGTCCAACCTCTATCGCCACAGGCTCCCGTGAATCTCTAGATGAATTTCATCGAACAAACCATCACGTAAGTCCACTTCAATTAGTACTTTTGCACACCTTCTGTCCACCTTCTGCTCCCATCCTACAAACTTACTGATTTTGTCTCCTATTGCTTACAGGATTTCATTCTTTCAGAACATCATTGGGAGTCCTGCCAAGATGGCCCATATTTTTTATACGTTCCGGGGATCACTGTTTGCTTCAAAATCCACATTCCATTTTTTGAGAATCAACCCCGAAGGCCCCCATTGCCAATTGTTCTCCAATAAGATTTGCCTTTCTTCCTTAGTCTTGACATGGAACAGTATCCAACCACGCGAAAGAATGTGGAACGTTGGTAACTACCGTAGGTGGGAGCTCCAGTTATCCTCCATCCACCTACAGAGAGCAGCTTTTCCACCTGTTTTTTTGTAGAACCTCCCTACGAAAGCTAGTGAGAGATAGTCAATTATTTCCGTTATCAAAATATCCTTTTCAACTGTTAAGGATGCTGCATGTTTTTTGGTTTCGCTCCTGTTCGTCTTTTCCCTGCATGCTCGCCACCTTTATTTGTTATTATTATTGTATCCTCCTTCCTACTTGGAAACCTGAGCTTCGGCGT
This sequence comes from Pseudotsuga menziesii, assembly GCA_001517045.1. Classification (NCBI taxonomy): domain Eukaryota; kingdom Viridiplantae; phylum Streptophyta; class Pinopsida; order Pinales; family Pinaceae; genus Pseudotsuga; species Pseudotsuga menziesii. The sequence goes on along the minus strand of LPNX010647381.1, from coordinate 754,675 downwards.
TTCAAGCATGGGAGAGGACATCACTTCATGTTTTGAGTTCGCCACTTGCAATGGGTGCCCGAAAATTTGTATTGATGGTGAGGTGGAGTCATAATAAACCTCATCGATCACCATTGTGTACGAAAGACTTAAAACTTCAATAAAAATTCATCTTTCATGTTCCTCTGTTTCTTCGCTTTGCACTGTTTCACTTCGTATTGTTCCCTTATCGTAGAGCTCCACCCCCCCNCTATATCTATATCTATATCTATAGAGCTCCACCCCCTCCGATATATCTATATCTATATCTATATCTATATATATATATATATATATATATATTGTAACATCATATGTCTCATTGATTTTAGTGCGAGCAATTACAAAACTATATAGTGTGCAATTCAACTGGCATAACAAAATCCTAGTGTTGGGTTTGAACATTTTAATAAGTAATGTTATTTGGTTGGCAATTAAAATAGAGCGCTCTTGCTCCTTTGTTGAGTATTGGAATTTATGCTACAAAACCATTCATACACATTGGTGAATAACATCTTGAGAAGCTCGATCCCTTTATAACCATTATTGCATACAAATTTAATGTTGTAAAGATAGGCCATAGTCATGTTATTTATGGATCATCTACAAACACTTCAGTAACTTAAAAAATTGGTCAAGGTTTTTTTAACATAACATTAAATTATTAGTTAAGTATTCAATACTCAAATGAGGGCATGTTTATATGTTAATTAAATGCTCAATTGAGGGTTTGGTTTGATCAATTCCTTCAATATTTTGGGCTATGGGTTCACTTTAATCTACTTAATGCAAGTTCCCTTTCCAAAGAGGTTGAACTTTCAATCATACAAATCACTTAGAGAATATCTAATACTTCTTTTGAATATATTATTCAAATATTTCATCATTTTTAGCTATCAACTTATCACAACAACTCCATTATTTTAAATGTTTTCCAAGTTTTACTTGTAGATATTTTGGAAGAATTAACAAACAAAATGTGCAATAATTATTTTTGTTTTGTTTTGGATAATTTTGAAACCAATGTAAAAGTGCTTGAGAGACAAATAAACATTACAACAAACCTACACAAAACAAAGAACACATGGCTACCCTAGATAACCTTAATTGGGAAAAACAACTTCTTGGTATGTATCTAGTACATTGGTCTTATACGTCAGTTTGGGGATTTTAGACACTTTACAATGAAGACAATACACCACTTAATTATGATTCCTTCGCATGAGTACCATGGGTTAAAAATTTATGCTGATGTAAACCACCTATGGTAAACTCACCCTTCACTTAGTCAACATTAACCTACCATTACCCTCTTTAAACTTGATTCAAGACAAACAACCTATCCCACCCTAAGTTTATCTAGTTATTTGTTGGTGCAAAAAGTTTAGAGACTAGGGTTTTACGCAAGGGCCAACAAAGTACTGTTGTAGCCTAGATGGGTTGACATTTTCATTCCTCCCAAAGGAGAATAATGTATCACCCAAATCAATCAATTCTCGCTAGCTCATCTAGTTAAGGTGTGGGTCTCGTTAGAAAAACGACTCGGGTTCAATTCCCTGAAGGGGTAAACTAGTTGGGAGGAAACACCCCAAAATCCAACCAAGTTGAAAATTTGTGTGGTCCAGGGCAGGTGCGATTCCTAGGTGATTTTGACGAAATAGATGCCCTGGCTCATGGTTTCCCATACCAAAGGCCACTCCCACTAAGTGAGGGAGTTTCAAACAAAAAAAAGTCTCACCCAAAGTGTTGCTAGGACCAGTGGAAGACGAGGGAAGAACTAATGAAGACACAAGCGAGGGTTCTTAGGGTTCATTTTAACTAGTTATTAAGTCACACAATAGAAAGAAAAACTAAATTGTCATCCTCTATTGATTATGCATCGCAAGTAGAAAGAAAATACAAGCAGATTCATCACATACACATATCAAACATGAAAATTTAAAGGGATACCAACATTTGCCATTAATTATTAATGAAAATATAGCACAATCCAAATTTTACTATCAAAAGACATCTAAGACTCACAAACATACCCTTTGTTCACATATCCCACCCATTACATTAAGGAACTTGTCCCTCTAATATCCCCTGATTCATAAACATTATTTGTAATGTTAAATTCTAGACTGTACGTTTTGAAACATTATCTGTAATGATAAATTCGATACTGTATGTTTTGATGAGTTTGGTTGGTTGTGGTGTCTGCCCAAATGGTCCCTGGAGGACAGTTGTAACAACTACATTTTTTATTTAATGAAAATATGAATTAAAGGGATAAGCCACATTAAAGGGGAGACTATGCGTGCAAGAGTGGCAGATGTAGAGCAGTAAACCTCGGGTAAGTGCACCAGGTGTCGAAAACGCCTTAATGACGCCGAACATAACCTGGAGAAACGAGGGGATGCATTAATGGTTGATGGGGATTCCTTGGGGAATGGATCGTGGCTACAAAGTAAGACCTAGGAAACCAAATTAAGGGAGAATATGCTATGAGGAAGGATGATGCTAAGTATGCAGAAGAAAAGAAGGAACTCTTGTTGTGTGAGCACTCTGTGAAGTGTTACAAAAGAGTTGAAAGAATGAAATTTTGTTGTGTGAGAACTCGGTGAAGTGTTAGGAAAGAGTTGAAGATTGAAATTTTATTGTGTGAGCACTCAATGAAGTGTTAGGAAAGAGTTGAGAGGGATACTTGCTATGTGAGCACTCTAAGTAAGTGTGTGTTTGTATACATATAAATGTGTGTTCAATGTTCATGGAATGGTAAATACCAGTTTTAGTTTCGTTGATAAAAATGTTTCTTATGGGTTGTTGTATACTCTTACTCTACGTGGAATGATTGTGCCTTGCATTAATAAATGGTATCTTAAATGGTGTAATATGGTTTTGTGATGATTCACATGTTTGTGGTATGAATTCCTTGATTAATGACTTTGGGGCATGTATGTATGTGTAAGAATATATGCTTGGATGTTGAAGAAATGATAAATAACTACCTTAAGTTTCTTGATGAAAGTCTGTGTCTTTATTTAGCCATATGGATTTTGAGGGTTTAAATCCATGCTCTGCTCTAAGGGGTCCAAGATTTTCCTCTTGGTGATAGGGTCTTCTAACTGCGATGAATACTGCTCTATGGAGGGTTATTGGAATGCTTTTACTGTCTATGGTTAGTAACCAGTTGCAAGGAACCATGGAGGAAGTCTAAGTGCTGGCTGAGTATAATCCTCTTCCTAATAAGAGAAGCCCCTGTATAATGCTTTGAGATATTGGATGAAGATATGTCTTTGAAGGAGAGTGTGGTAGCCAGCTACTAGATTCGACGATGTCTTCCTAAGTTGAACTTGACTTAAGTAAGAACTCGGCCTAAGTCTGTAAGGCAACTAAAGGTGAATCATTCCTGGATTTCACCTAAGAAAACACACAATAAAATAGTATAAAATTTATAAGGAGAGAAATTTATTAATTTGAGTGTGTGTTCCGCAACCCGTAATCCGCGTTTGCAAAAGCGGAGTTGCGGAGAGATCAAATCGTGAAGCAGAATGGGCCTTCCGCAACTCGCAATCCGCATTGCGGAAGCAGAAGTGCGGAAGGGTAAAATTTGGAACATAATTATGGGATTCTGCAACCCGCATCTAATCTAGATTGATGGTTGGGGTTGATTGCACGAGAATCAACGATGCGGAAGTTCATTTGGGAACTTTGACGTATATGCAATCCACAACCCGCATCTGAACAAGATCGATGACCAGGGTTGATTCCACAAGGAATCAACGGTGTGGAAGAATTTTTGTGGAAGGAAAATTGTGGAATTTCATTCGGGAACTTTGATGGTTCCGCAAACCGCAATCTGCATCCCGCATCTGAAGTAGATCGACGGTCGAGGTTGATTCCGCAAGAAATCAATGGTGCGAGAGAGGTCTTGGATAAGGTAAAAAAATATGAATTATAAGAGTTTCCACAATCTACAATCCACAATGCGAAATGCAGAAAGGAAAATTGTAAAATTGTTAATGGTTTTCCGCAATCCGCAATCTGCATTGCAGAATGTGGAAAGGAAATTGGAAAATTAATAAAATATTAGGGTTTTCTGCAATCCACAATTCGCATTGCGGAATGCGGAAAGCAAAAAGTTAAACAGTGGAAATTTGTAGTTCCCGCAGCCCACAATCCAGAATTGCGGAATGCAAAATGCAGAAAAGTTAATTGATTAAGTTATGGGGTCCCGTAATCCACATTGCAGAAGCAGAATTGCAGAAAGGACTTTTCTAGTTGTGGAAGGGACCTATTAGTTGTGGAGCGACTGTTATAGTAGCAATTAAAATTAAAAATGAATCTTATAGGAAGATTCATGGCCCATGTCTTCTGAGAAAGAATTTTTTTTATATGTATGTTTTAGCAGGTTGTTTGGGTATGTTACATATGGTATCATAGCTACAGGTTTCAACCTTGTCATCTTTTAGGAACATTTAGTTCCGCCAAATTATGGAAAACTTCGTTCTAATCATAACATTTTGTGTTGGAATGTTTGTGCTCATGTAAAATTGTTTTGTAACAGGGGGGAATACAACAATGGCCTCACAAAGTGAGAATGCGGATCGATCTGAGGAAGTTGCACTAGCATCAGTCACATTGCATCCAGAAAAAGAATACCCTAAACCTAGACAAGTACTAGAAACAATGAGGAATATGATTGTAGAGATTCAGATATTTAAGGCCGAAAACAAGCGGCTGAAGAAGGCTCAAGAGAATCAACAGGGGATCAATGAGATATTACTGCAGGGTTTGCAAGAGAGGTATAATGGGGAAAATCCCCAACCCAAGATTGTTAGGGACCTAGAAGTTCAGGAAAGTGTTGGAAGAAAGAACAATTCCTCCAATGGAACTCAAAAATATGAGAATCAAGCAAAGATGGTTGGGAAAAGGAAGATCAATCAAGAAGGGGAATTTAAAAAGATCAAGCCAACCAGCTTTGACGGGGAATCCAAGGCTGAAGAAGAAGTTGAGGCTTGGCTACTAGATATGAAGAAGTAATTTCAAATTTATAATTACTCTAGCAACAAGGATTTCTTCAAAAAGAAATACTTGTCCAAAAGCTACTATGAAAGAAACAAAGAAACACCAAGGAATTATGTGAGTTAAAGCTCGACCAAATGAATATAGAGGACCTCATTAACAAATTCCTAGAATTGTTGCGGTTCGTGGAGTATTTAAAGAGGAAAAAGTGAAAGTACAGAGGTTCTTGAGTTGTTTGTCGCAACCTTATAAGTACAGAATTGAGTTAAAAAATCCCAAAACCTTTGATGAAGCCTTAAGAAAGGCAATTTTGTGTTTTGAACAGTATAAATAGAGGAATGGCATCTCCAAGGTATGGAAGGGTAAAGAACAGGAAAATTTCAATCAATGGAAGAAGGGCTTCCAACCCCCACCCTTCAGGAACATGCCAACGAATCCACAAGGAAATTCCTACAACAAGAAAGAACAGCTTCCACAGAAGAACTATAAGTTTGTGAACCTTGGGACCGAAGGGGACTGTTCGAGCCCCTAGAGAACCCGAGAAGTGTTGGGAATGTGGGGAGCCTCACCTATGAAGGAAATTCCCACTCCTTAACCAATCAAATAATTTTTTTCACATCCTGCAAGAAGCTTCCATTGTTGGGGAGATTGGGAAAAGTTACCACCATATTAATGGAGCCCTGGAAAATCGACAAGCATATTATCAATCTGCAATTGTGGATATTGAAGGTACTATGTCTAACCGAAGACTTTCTATACTAATTGATCCAGGGGTTGCTTTGAGTTACATCACTCCCAAAGTGATGGAGGAATGCCAATTTTCCAAGGTAAGGCATGCAAAACCCTGGTCAGTCCAACTGGCCACTAGGGCAAGGAGAAAGGTAACTAAGTTTGTTGTTGATTATGAAGTTAAAATAATGAATCATGTGATTAAAATTGATCTGAATCTTCTGCCTTTAGGTCCATATGATATGATTATTGGCATGTATTGGTTAGCAAAGCATAAAGTAATATTGAATTGTTTTGATAAACCTTCACTTATGTGGTCGTCGAGGATCGAATTTTTAGGAAGGTAGAAGGTGTCATTAAACATGTTCCCTTAAGAAAAATATATGCCATGCAATTAAAGACACTTTATGATAAAGGGATGCAAGATTTATGTGGTGCGGTTCGCTGACCTGCTCCTTAATGAAGGTCAAACATAGGTAAAATACCACCCTATTTTAAGCAAATTTATGGATGTGTTTCCAAAAGAGATACCAGGACTACCTCCTCAATGAGAAATAGATTTCTCCATTGAGATTGTGCCTAGGTTTGAACTGGTATCTAAGATACCTTATCGTATCAACATCCCCTAGTTAACTGAATTGGAGATTTGGTTACAAGAGCTGCTAGAAAAGGGTTACATCAGGCCTAGTGTGTCTCCTTGGGGAGGACCGGTTTTATTTGTTAAGAAAAGGGATGGGACTCTAAGACTGTGCATAGATTATAGACAGCTGAATAAAGTAACCATAAAGAAAAAGTACCCCCTACCCCGTATTAATGATCTGTTTGATCAAGTAGGGGGAGCAAAAATAGTGTCCAAGTTAGATTTGTGATCTAGTTATCACTGGATCGGGATTAAAGAAGAAGATGTAAGTAAAACGACCTTTAGAACCCGATATGGGCACAATGAGTTCGTAGTAATTCCTTTTGGCTTGATGAATGCCCTTGCTACTTTCATGTGCATAATGAATATCATTTTCAACAAGTACCTAGATCAGTTTTTGTTGATATTTCTTGATGACATTCTAGTATAATCCAAGACGGAGGAAGAACACCAACAACACTTGGAAATTGTGCTACAAACCTTAAGAGAGCATCAGTTGTATGCTAAGCTCGAGAAATGTGAATTATTCAAGAAATAAATTCAATACCTAGGACATGTCATCTCAGAGGATGGGATCACAATAGATCCACAAAATATTAAGGCTATCTCATAATGGCATGTAGCTAAGGATGTTGTTGGCATTCGGTCCTTCATGGGACTCACTAGCTACTACCGGTGATTCATCCAGGGATTCTCAAAGTTATCCTATCCGATTAATTCCTTGCAAAAGAAGGGAGTAAAGTTTGTGTGGTCCTTGAAGTGTCAAGAGAGCTTTGAAAATCTAAAAATATTGTTAACCATGGCCCCAATCTTGAAGTTGGCTGACCCCTATAAAGAATACGCAGTTTGTATAGATGCTAGTAAGGAAGGATTGGGGGGAGTATTATCTCAAGAATGGCATGTGGTATGTTACGAATCTCAAAAATTGAAAGAGCATGAACGAAATTATGTAGTGCATGATCTAGAATTGGTTGCATTGGTGCATGGCTTAAAGATGTGGCGCCACTACCTGTTAGGGAAAAGGTTCCTTTTGTTGACAGACAACACCTATGTAAAGAATATGTTTACTCAACCAGGGATAAATGCCAGATACGTAAGATGGATGGCCTTATTAAGTGAATTTGATTTTGAAGTAAAGCATATCAAGGGTAAGGAAAACAAGGTGGTTGATGCACTGAGTCAACGAACTCATGAAGTATATGAGATCACTATGAGCCAACCATAAAGTGATTTGGTGAACATAATAAAATAATCCAACATCCATGATGTTGAATATGAAAATTTACTGAATAAATTGTTGAAGGATGAGGTAAAATTGAATGGGACGGAATTCAAAGTAGACCAGAAAGGGTTAATTTGGTTTAAAGGAAGAATATACATGCCTAAAGTTGCATATTTAAAACAATTCATTTTAAAAGAAATGCACAAACCTCCTTATGCAGGGAACCCTGGTTACCAAAAGATGATAACAACCCTTAGAAAGCAATTCTTTTGGCATAAATTAAAGACGTATTTAGTGGATTATTTTTCTAAATGTTTGGAATGTCAACGGGTAAAGGCTGAACATCAGCACCCAACGGTTTTGTTAAAACCTTTGCCAATTCATGAATGGAAATGGGAGGTAATATCTTTGGATTTTATCACAGGTTTTTCTTTGACTCAAAAACAACATGATTCAGTTATGGTTGTAGTAGACAAGTTAAGCAAGTCTGCTCATTTTATCCCCGTGAAGTCCTCTTACAAGGCTGTCAATGTTGCAAAAATATTCCTTAAGGAAATATTTCGACTGCATGGAGTACCAAAGATGGTAATTTCTGACCGGGATGTCAAGTTTACATCAAAATTTTTGAAACCATTGTTTACAGGGTTGGAAACCAAGATAAATTCAAGCACTATCTATCACCCTGAAACACATGGGAAAACATAATGGACCAACCAAGTCATTGAAGACATGTTGAGGATGTATGTCATGGAAAGTTCCACTTAGTGGGAAGAATATTTGCATCTGGTAGAGTTTGCATATAATAATGGTTATCAAGCCTCAGCCGAGATGAGCCCATTCGATATCATGTATGGGAGAAAGTGTACTACCCATGTTAGTTGGGATACCCTATGGATTGTTTGATGGTAGGACCTGAAATGTTGTAAGACATGGAATAGACAGTTCGAGAAGTTCAGAAGAATTTGAAGGTGGCACGAGATCACCAAAAGAGTTATGTTGACTTGAAAAGGAAGCATACAGAATTTCCGGTCAGAGATTATGTTTACCTCTGAATCAAGCCCAAAAAGAGATCCCTGAGATTGGGAAATTGTACCAAATTAGCACCATGGTTCCGTGGACCCTTTCAGATATTGTAAAGGATTGGACCCGTGGCATATAAACTTTCTCTCCCAGCACACTTGAGGATTCATAATGTTTTTCATATTTCATTATTGAAGAAATATATACATGATTCCACTCATGTCATTGACTGGAATGTGGTGCAGGTGGAACCAGAAGGAGAATTTCAAATGGAACCTTTGCACATTATGGACAAGAAAGAAACAGTACTTCAAAACCAGGTCGTCACTCAAGTTAAGGTGCAATGGAAGCACTTTAGCCCAAATGAGGCGACTCAAGAGATAGAGGAAGATATGCAAAAGAAGTACCCATGTTTATTTCTAGAAGCTGTGGAAGAACACTAAGAATACTGAGGACAATGTTGCAATAAGGGAGTGTGGATGTAATATCCCCTGATTCATAAAAAATTTTGTAATGTTAAATTCTAGATTGTATGTTTTGAAACATTATATGTAATGATAAATTCTAGATTGTATGTTTTGATGAGTTTAGATGACTGTGGTGTCTGCCCAAAGGGTCCTTGGAGGACAGCTGTAACAGCTACATTTTTCCTTTAATGAAAATATGAATGAAAGGGACAAGCCACGTTAAATAGGAGATTATGCATGCAAGAGTGGGAGATGTAGAGCAGTAAACCTCATGGAATTGCACCAAGCGTCAAAAATGACGTAATGGCGTCAGACAGACCCTGGAGAAGCGAGGGGACGCAATGGTTGACGAGGATTCCTTGGGGAATGGACCGTGGCTGCAAAGTAAGACCTAGGAAACCAAATTAATGGGGGAATATGTTATGAGGCAAGATGTTGCTGAGTGTGTAGAAGAAAATAAGGAACTCTTGTTGTGTGAGCACTCTGTGAAGTGTTAGGAAAGAGTTGAAAGAATGAACTTTTCTTGCGTGAGCACTCGATGAAGTGTTAGGCAATAATTGAAGAATGAAATTTTGTTGTGTGAGAACTCGGTGAAGTGTTAAGCAATAGTTGAGAGGGATGCTTGTTGCGTGAGCACTCTGAGTAAGTGTTAGGCAAGTGATTCCTTCCTGGAAGTTCTGAACTGAGGTTAGTTGTCTCCGCTCTTGGCACACATAGTTTATCTCAGGGGTGATTGAGGACAGAGCAGATATGTTCATAATCTACGGTTGGGTGGAACGCGGTTGTTTCCTTTTCATTGTGGCTCGTTTTAAAGAGAGGTTTCATTACTGGATTTTGTTTTTGGAAAGCTATTGAGCTCAGGGTATGTTTGTATACATATAAATGTGGGTTCAATGTGCATGGAATGGTAAATACCAGTTTTAGTTTCATTGATTAAAATGTTTCTTATGAGCTGTTGTATACTCTTACTCTACTTGGAATGACTGTGGCTTGCATTGATAAATGGTATCTTAAATGGTGTAATATGGTTTGTGATGAGTCACCTGTTTGCAGCATGAATTCCTTAATTAACGAGTTTAGGGCATGTCTGTATGTCTAAGAATGTATGCTTGGATGTTGAAGAAATGATAAAGAACTACCTTAAGTTTGTTGATGAAATTCTATGTATTTATTTAGCCATATGGATTTTGAGGGTTTAAATCCATGCTCTTCTCTAAGGGGTTCGAGAATTTCCTCTTGGTTATAGGGTCTTCTAACTACGGTGAATACTGCTCTATGGAGGGTTACGGTAATTCCTTTACTGTCTACGGTTAGTAACCAGTTGCAAGGACCCCTGGAGGAAGTCTAAGTGATGACTAAGTATAATCCTCTTCCTGAGAAGAGAAGCCTCTGTACAATTCTTTGAGATATTGGATGAAGATAGTCTGTGAAGGAGAGTGTGGTAGCCAGATACTAAAATCCACTATGTCTTCCTAAGTTGAACTTCACTTAAGTAAGAACTCATCCTAATTCTATAAGGACACCAAAGGTGAATCATCCATGGATTTCACCTAAGGAAACACACAGTAAAATAGTATAAAATTTATTAAGTTGAGTGTGTGTTCCGCAACCCACAATCCGCATTTGCGAAAGTGAAGTTGTGGAGAGATCAAATCGTGAAGAAGAATGGGCCTTCTGGAATCTGTAATATGCATTACGGAAATGGAAGTGTGGAAGGGTAAACTTTGGAATGGAATTATGGGATTTCGCAACCCGCATCTAGTCTAGATAGACAGTTGGGGTTGATTCTGTGAGAAACAACAATGCAGAAGAAGTTTTACAGAAGTTCATTTGGGAACTTTGACGATTCCAAAATCTGTAATCTACAATCCGCATCTGAAGGACCGAGGTTGATTTCGCAAGGAATCAACGATGCGAAATAAGTTTTGTGGAAGGAAAATTGCGGAAGTTCATTCAAGAACTTTTCATCTCCGCAAGCTGCAATCCCCAGCCTGCATCTAAAAGTAGATCAACGGTCAGAGTTGACTCCGCAAGAAATCAACGACGCGGAAGAGGTCTTGTGGAAGGTAAAAACATATTAATTATAAGTGTTTCTACAATCCACAATCTACATTGCGGAAAGCGGAATGCTGAAAGGAAAATTGTAAAATTGTTAAGGGTTTTCCACAATCCACATTGCAGAATGTGGAATGCGGAAAGGAAATTGGAAAATTAATAAAATATTAGAGTTTTTGGCAATCCGCATTGCGGAATGCGGAAAGTGAAAATTTAAACTGTGGAAATTTGGGGTTTCTGTAGCCCGCAATCCACAATTGCAGAATGCAGAATGCAGAAAAGGAAATTAATTAAGTTATGGGGTCCCGCAATCCGCAATCCTGCATTGCAGAAGTGGAATTTTGGAAAGGACTTTTCTAGTTGCGGAAAGGACCTTTTTAGTTGCGGAAAGGACCTTTTTAGTTACGAAAATGAATTTTTTAGTTGCAGAAAGGACTTGTTAGTTGTGGAGTGACTATTATAGTAGAAATTAAACTTAAAAATGAATGTTATAGTCAGATTCATGGCCCATGTATTCTAAGAAAGAATATGCATGTTTAGCAGGTTGTTTGGGTATGTTACAATCCCAACATGTTCATAGTCTTCTATCACTAGTGGTTACAAAACTCAACCCTTACACAACCAACTCTAATGTGAAACCCCTTTCCTTAGCTATTGTTCCTATTTTTGTACATCTCAGGTGGTTAGTTTTGATAGTGTCAAGGCAGTGTCTAAATCCAAGTTATATTTGTTGGAACCAACACTTCTCATTTATTATTGATCAAAATAGAGTATGATCCAAATGTTACTATCCAAAGACATCTAAGACTCACAAACATCCCATTTGTTCACATATCCCACCCATTACATTAAGGAACATGTCCCAACATGTTCTTAGTCTTCTATTACTATTGGTTACAAAACTCAACCCTTACACAACCAACTCTAATGTGAAACCCCTTTTCATGTTATTGTTCCTCTTTTGTAATCTCAAGTGGTTAGTTCTGATAATGTCAAGGCAGTTTCCAAATCCAAGTTATTTTTGTGGCCACATTAACTGCCCCTTTCTACAATCCTTTCCACATTTTGATTAGTTCTGATAATGTCAAGGCAATTTCCAAATCAAAGTTATTTGTGTGGGCACATTAACTGCCCCTTTCTATAATCCTTTCCACATTGATTGCCTACCCATATTCCATGATTATGGATTATGTATTCCTATATTGGTTAGTTCTAATAATGTCAAGGCAATTTCCAAATCAAAGTTATTTGTGTGGCCACATTAACCGCCCCTTTCTACAATCCTTTCCACATTAATTTCCTACCCTTATTCCATGATTATGGATTATGTCTTCCTATATTGGTTAGTTTTGACATTGTCAAAGCAATTTCCAAATCCAAGTTATTTTTGTGGGCACATTAACTACCCATATTCCATGATTATGGATTATCTCTTCCTATTATTTTGGTTAGTTCTGATAATGTCAAGGGAGTTTCCAATTCCAAGTTATTTGTGTGGGCACATTTATGCCATCTTGCTGAGGACAATGTTGAATATTGCTATCTTGTATGCCATGATTATGTATTATGTCTTCTAATTATTTATGTCTTCAAATTCTATCATCTAACCTCCATATCTTTACTTTTTAAACATTATGACTCAATTTTATTTATGCTATAAACAATGCTATATTTATTAGTTTTATAAATGTGGGATCACAAGATTAATAGAAAAGGAAAAAGACTACGAATGTTAATATAAAGAGATCATAAATCAAATATGTTCAAGATTATAAATTAGATGAAGATGCATTCGCTTTATTCAAAGATCTATATTAGTTTTGTTGGATCGATCTATTTATTTTATATTTATATTTATAGATCTATTGTTTAAATTTGATATGGAGTCCCAATGTCTACAAAAGTAGTTTTTCATTCCACTTACAATAACATCCAATATAAGTCACATGTTTCTATAGGTTTCCAAAATATCTTGCAGGGTCATGTATAATCCTGCATGTAGATTGAAGCGGTGAATTCAAACATGAATGAAGTTGGCATGCAAGGGTTTGAATCTGGGAAAGCAAGAGTAGTTCCGACCCAATGTATGGATCTCCAACACCTGCACCAATGATCATCAATATGTATAGAAACAATCCAAGCATTCCCCAACAATATAGCAGTGGCCTGTCTTAAAGACTGCAATCCAACTGCCAAAAAATGGTGCCTCCACTCGCTATCTGATCTGGTACCTCCATTTAGAATTTTTGTTTAAATATTCCATAAACAAGCTTGGTGCCTTCACAATACTTTGTGATCTGTGCTTTCCCATTGAATCGATGGAGATTGCAAAGTGGAGTACTATATTTGATTCGTGTGTGCCTTCATCAATCTACATATTCTAAATATTGATCTGCTTCAATTACCTTCGCACACTGATTTTGTAATGTCCCCTTTTTTAAAATTTTATCAAAATGAACAATTATTCATTTCTTTCACAATGTACTCAAATTCATCTTCTTACAACTCTAGTTATATGGATTCAATTGATTCCAAACTTCTTCCAATTGATTTCAAACTTGATGAGGAAGGTACCAAGGGGTGATGGGATATATTAGCACATCTATCAGACATATAATCAACTAAGATACGCAACCATGGTCTGCAATTTTCAAGGGAATAATTTTTGGGACAAGACTAGTCAATTTGGGAGGTGGAAATCCCCCCTGGGTCCTAGAACAAATCTCTTCACAACACTGTAAAAACTTCACTAATGGTGGGTATGATACTTGTATATGTTATTAGACATTAATTAAATTATATTTGAGTCATCATATGTGTTTTTGGGGTCGAATATGTATCCAAGAGAACTTCATGAATTTACTAGTAGTTTTGAGGTTCCAACCCCCAATGGTAGATGATTCCATATAGCTCCAAATGCTCTCGAATTGTACCAAAAGGTGTATGAGTGATATAATAAATTAATTAGAATTTTTGGGGATGTATTATGGCCTTTGAATTAATTTTCAAGTCTATATCAAATTCTGAATAAGATAGATGCTTTAACTAGCAATTTTGGGGCTCAAATCCCCCCCAAGGTGAATGATAGAAATGGCTTCCCAAGTGTGCTGAAACCTACTTGAATTATCAAATTGAATCATGGGATATGTATAATACATTATCTGACACTCATATACATAACCAATTGACCTCCCATGGCTGTTATTACTTCCTTCAATTAGATATAAAAAAAGGAGTTTTGCACCCTCGGGGAAACGAGATGTAGTTTGCTCCAAATGATATGAAATTCGACCCAATGGCCAAAAATTATCAGTTAATGAACATGAAACCCATATTATACATTAATTATAGCTTATTCATTTATAAATAATCAATGGTGCACACATATATTTGATTCCATCAAGATTGCAAGAGTTTACAACAAGGTATTGGGGAAATGGCGTTGTTTCTTCAATATTGGACAATAATACATGAGATATGTTGGCCTTTCAACCTGAGATATTTCTGAACTTAAATAACATAACATTTACATCATAATACATAATACTGGAGCAAGACAATCTCCCTCAAAGAGATGGATATCTCACCAAGTGCGCCTCACTCCATAGAGCTGAAATATGGTGAGAAAACTTGAGATGAATGGAAGAACAAGATGATATTGAGATGTTTATGAGCTCCTTGTAGCTTGCACCTGTAACTTATGACTCCATTGAATATCCTTTAAATAAATGAGTGGCCTCTCTAAATCACCAATTAGTATGGGAATCTTTCACCCTCGAAATTGGATAAGGCAAGGAACTAGTCATCCACTAGCTCTCCCTTCACAAACCCAAATTCATGAAATGATCAAAATCCATTCTCTTGGTTTATTCCTGTATTTTGTAAACATCCTTATCCTTCTACGGTTCCCCAAATCATCCATAAACCCAAGCCAAGTCGAATTGGTGTGGTTGCTCATGCTTTTCCATGTGGCCTCTCTCTTCCTCTTCCATCTTCCCCCAAATTCGAATAGGAGCCTCTTGGCCTTCTCCAAATCCCATGAGTGCCCTCTAAGATGCTCTATTCAGGACTAAAATGTCATATATGTCATATTTCAGCCTTCATATCTGACTTGTGTCATAACTATCATAGAATCTCTCTCATTGGTGTCATAGATGTCATAAATGTAAGGGGAATCTAGCCAAGTGTCCATGAAACTCCCATTTGGCTCTTTCTCTCCCATGTAAGTTACAATTCATCCCGGATTAGACCTATGAAGTATATGGAAAATTATATTAACCTTATAATCCATCCAAAAACATTATTCTTCCCATATATTCGAGATTTCAAGAGGAGGATTCCATGTGGCACCAATTTTCTAGCTTGTGTGGGCCCCATATAAGCCTCCATGTGTCTCCATGTGTCTCCATGCTCCATTGCCACTTCAATTTTCTCTTTTATTTATTTAATAAGATACATTATTAAATATTATCCCCTTCTAATGTCTAAACATAATTTATTATCCCCCTTATTCCAAATCTCAAAGCTTCCACCCCCAAACTAGAAAACTAGTGAGTTTCCTCCTTGGCAATTATTTGACTTTTAGCATCCATTTGACAACTTTCGTGAATATGGAAAATGTGATTTTCCCATTGTGACCCAATGAAAAATTTGGGACATTACAAATCCTCCCTTTCCAATATTGCTTTTCCTCAAGCAATTTCAAACATGGTTGTTGAAGAACCAACTTTCTGTATGATTCTTCAAAGTTGCCACTGAGCTGCCCACTTTGAGTCTTTGAGATTCCATGAATATTTTAGAAAAGAACCACCATGCTTTCTGCTGAACTAATCTGATTAGCATCGCCTTATTAAGTGGGGAATCCATCTCCCATACTGCTTGTTAACCAAATAATTTGGAATCAATGGGACTAAAAACTATCTCGGGGTCCCATTGCTTGCATTGCAGTCCAACAATTAAGAGTGTTCTCCAACTCATACTATTAGGAAAGAGAATTCTTGGATCCCATTTTCTTGTATGCATTCTTCCAAACATCATGAGTACATAATATATATCATCAAAGTACATAACAACATAATAAAAAGATACATCAAGGAGGTGCCTCATCAAAAAATCATGAAAGCGCTTATACCTCCAAGTGAGTAGACTACCATTTTCCAAGTGCATACATGCTTCAAGTGACCAGTCAAATATGCTCCAATGAAATATATGAGGATCCCATGTCCTATAATGTTGCTCCCAAAGAATGTAATATGCAGCAAAATAATAATCAGCCATTTGTTCTTTCATCCAAGAAGTGAATGAAGACCCTCCACCAAAATATGAACCAAATAAGGAGCAAATAAAACATGAATACTTCAAGAGGCTCAAAGAAGTCTCATCAATACATCCATGAATGAGAGAATCATAAAGATATAACAAAGTATGTGGGTGGCAACAAAAATGTTCTCCAATCATAAATCCATTCACCCTAGTGTTGGATGAAGTTCCTCCAACCTCAAATGAACCAAGTGTTGAGCAAGAAAAACCATGAGTCTTCAAGTGACTCAAATGCATTTCATAGGTGCATCCATGTATATGTGCATCATCATAAAGTAACAAATGATGCTGCTGAAAATTTGAATAAGAGTCTGCTCCAACCATGTCATCATAGAAAGTAAATCTAGGAGTTCCATACTCCTCATGTGGCACCATAAAAAAGAGCCCTTTCACCCATACTTCATTGAGACTAATGCTTCAAAACATGGAATTGTAGGATGTAGGAGAATGAACTAACTCACCCAAATGATCAAAAAGTGCAGAAGTTTCATCATGGTAAGGATCCATATGGGTAGTATCATGCATCTCCTTCAAAAGTGTGAAACCTTTGTCATAGGTTGGTTCCAATGTAGAGGAATCATGCTCTCCTTTAAACATTGCATAACCTTCATCAAGAGACAATTCAAGTTCCTCTTCCACCACATCAAGTGTTTGAATCTCTTCAAGTTCAACTTCAAACACATCAAGCACATTCAAATTTCCACATTTCTCATGATCCTCCATGTCATGAGAATCCTCCAAACAATCTACCATTTGACAATCTGAAACATTGGAGGGAAAACAAGTATCTTGCAACTTTTCAAGAAGTTGCTCAATTTGAATTGTGAGATTAAGATTATCCTCATTATTATTCAAGTATGCATCATGTAACAATTCATTAAGCTCAAACAAATGGTTTCTATCAAAAATCAAAGACATGAAATCACCTTTTATGTGGCACATTGCTCTTTGAATCTTCTCCATGTCTTCAAGGAAGGATGTTTCCTCTAATGAAGTGGCTCTCCAACAATAATTTGACACTAATGCTTGAGTGTCATGGAGTATCTTAAGGGATTCTTGGATATCCCTTTCACTCATCTTCAAGGATCCTTCAATGAAGGATGGTTCATGGGATTGAACCTCCTCTTCTTCTTCACTCTAGATTTGATCAACTCCTTGAAGCTCAAGTGGTGATGGGGAATTTGATCTTGGTTCTTCATTTGCTACTACAAGGTCTTCATCTTTATGCTAATGAGAAATTTGGAATGCAGCAACATTTTTAGATCTGATCTCTATGTCACCAACATAGAGTTGTGAGCACCCATCATTAGGTACTCCTTCATAGTTCAAACATCCATCCGTAGATGCCCTTTGGTCCATGTCCATAGTAGAATTTGTTTCAAAATGATATTCAATAGTTTCAAGGTAATCTTCTTCCTTCTCATGTGATGTTTCCTCATTTGTGAGTGACTTTCGATCCTCTTGATGCAATGCTTTTTCTTCTTCACCACCCACATAAATTTGTAGCTCCTTGGTCTCCTCCCTACTTGTCCATTGATGATGATTCCTTAATGAGTTCTTATTTGAATTATTTTTTCATATATTCCTTCAACCAATCATTAATATCTTCAAAATAAATGGTCTTATGTGTCTCTTCATGATGGAAACTTCTACTGCCCATAAATTGGCTAGCCATCAATTCGAATGCTTGCTTAACCTGCCTGGTCATATCATCACCACATGACTTAATGAATTTATTCAATTCATCTATACCATCCATAACTTCAATAGGTGCCAAGACCATGCTCTAATACCACTGTAATGTCCCTGTTATCACTAAAAGATATTCCTTGACTGCTGAAAGAACATGGCTAGTGAAATCTTAATAATATGTAAAGGATAGCTGGGAATGAAAGTTTATAAACATTAAAGAGATCAAGCTAGATTTAAATATTGAACAACAGAGAATGGATATTAATAAGACATAGCTATGAATATAACTTTGTTAAAGACATGAATCAGGTTCTACATCAAGTATTAAAGATAATTGCATACTAATCAAGAGAATATTGGCATGGATTAATAAGACCACACATAGGAAAGAATAATGACAGTACGCAATTTGGTTGTTAAAGCAAAAGAAGCTCATATGATCACAAATTCACTATCTTCTAAAATATTAAGTATAGGATTCGGGATTATTTCAACTTTGAGTTTACTTCTTAACCGAGTTCTGGGTTTTGAACTCAAGTCCACACCTTTGGATTTCAGGTTTTTGACTGGCTTAACCTTTGCAATTTATTTTGAATCTACCCCTTTGTCATCATTCTTGATAGCACATGCTTTTAATAACTCATCATTTACCTGAGACCATTTCTCTGCTAATTCTTTTCCCACTTCATTTGTTGGTTCTAGATTTTGCTATGTTTGATTGTCTGTTGCTACATCTTTTCTTTCTTTCACTTCTACCTTCTGCTTCTCTGCATCGAATCCAGATACAAACAGAAAATCTTCCCAAGTTTTCCTTTTTTTTCTTCAAATGAAAGACTATTAATAACTTAATTAACCCCTGATGAAAAAGGGAACGAACTATATGTTCCCGATGACTGTGAATCCTTGCAATCATTTTTTGCATACTCTTGAACAAATAATAAGGCAAATTCAATTTTTTGTCTCCACTGAGATGCATCAAAAAATGCAGATGACACCTTAAAACCCTATCATAATGGCCTTCACAAGTTATATAATTCTGAATCATTTCCAATGGTGTTTTCCACATGGGCTTAAGCTTATTAATATGTATGCCATTCTTTCAATCCAACTTTTCAAACCCTAGAAAAAGGAATTTGCTATAATCGGCTTCAAACGATTGTTGTTTGAACCATTTTTCTCCATCAGAGGGTACACCAATAGCCTCTGCTATAACCTCTTCATTCACTATTACCTGTTCATTATGACCCTGCAATCTTTCGTAGAAAGGAAACCACCCAGCATCACGCATCATCTTCGCAGACCTAGGGAATTCTTGAACCCACTGCAAGTTATCAGGTTCTATTCTGCACAAAAAGCCTCCAAGTTTCTTGTTCTTGGTCATCTGTCATGAACCTGGAATACTCCTAGAACCTGTGCAACAAAACCCTTATTCCCAAAACACAATTTGACATTAACAATGGGAACTAACTCACAAACCCTATGTGTAAGGGAACTGTACTGTAAAATAGGCTGTCATTATGATGCAACATGAGGTTTACTATACGCTTAATGAAGCCATTTACACCTATTTACCATCCCTGTCAGGTGCCTTCATTCCATCATCACACTACCAGGAGATTTTATTCCATCATCATAAAACAAATCAAACTAGCAGCAAAACAATATTTTTATTTTTTTCATATGTTGCCAGTTTATAATCAAACTCATATATACATTTGATTTCACAATATCACTTGCTCCAATACGAATTAAAATCCTTTGAAAGACAAATGATTTGAGCCTTATTCTAGTTTAAAGAAGAAGAATAAAAACATAACAAAAAATCATAAAAGAAAACTAGGGTAAGAATATCATAAATTTCCATAGTAAGAATAGGGTAAAAGTAGGATTATAACCCAAGTGGAAACATTAGGAAAAATAAAAATAAAATCCTAAGATAAATATGAAAAAAATATATAGAGATAACAGTCCCCTTTTTGAAAATTTTATCAAAATGGCCAATTGTTCAATTCTTTCACAATGTACTCAAATTCATCTTCTTACAACTCTAGTTATATGGATTCAATTGATTCCAAAATTACTCCAATTGCTTTCAAACTTGGTGAGGAAGGTCCTGAGGGGTGATTGGACATATTAGAACATCTATAAAACATATAATCATCTGATATACCCAACCATGGTCTGCAATTTGCAAGGGAAGAAGTTTTGGGACAAGACTAGTCAATTTGGGAGGTGGAAATCCCCCTTAGGTCCTGGAACAAATCTCTTCACAACACTGTACAACCTTCACTAATGGTGGGTATGATACTTGACTCTGTTATCATACATTAATTAAATTATATTTGAAGCATCGTATGTGGTTTTGGGGTCAAGTAGGTATCCAAGAGAACTCCATGAATTTACTAGTAGTTTTGAGGTTCCAACCCCTAATGATAGATGACTCCAGATAGCTCCAAATGCTCTCGAATTATACCAGAAGGTGTATGAGTGATATCATAAATTAATTATAATTTTCAAGGATGTATTGTGGCCTTCCAATTACTTCTTCAAGTCTATATCAAATTCTGAATAAGATAGATGCTTTAACTAGCAATTTTGGGGCTCAAATCCCCCTCGAGGTGAATGATAGAAATGGCTTGCCAAGTGTGCTGCATCCCACTTGAATTCTCAAATTGAAGCATGGGATATGTATAATACATTTTAAAATAATCATATACATAACCAATCTACCTCCCATGGCTGTTATCACTTCCTTCAATCAGATATAAAAAACTAGTTTTGGACCCTTAGGGAAACGAGATGTAGTTTGCTCCAAATGATATGAAATTCGACCCAATGGCCACAAATTATCAGTTATTGAACATGAAACCCATAGTATACATTGATTACATTTCATTCATTTATAAATCATCAATGGTGCAAACATATATTCGATTCCATCAAGATTGCAAGAGTTTAAAACAAGGTATTGGGGAAATGGAACTGTTTCTTCAATATTGGACAATAATACATGAGATATCTCGGCCTTTCTACCTGAGAGATTTCTGAAATTAAAGAAAATAAAAATTACATCAGAATACAGAATAATGGAGTAAGAGAATCTCCCTCAAATAGATGGATATCTCACCAAGTGCGCCTCACTCCATAGAGTTGAAATATGGTGAGAAAACTTGAGATGAATGGAAGAACAAGTTGATATTGAGATGTCCATGATATTCTTGTAGCTTGAACCTGTAACTTATGACTCCATTGAATCTCCTTGAAATTCCTGAGTGGCCTCTCCAAATCACCAATTAGGATGGGAATCTTTTACCCTCGAAATTGGCCAAGGCAAGGAACTAGTCATCCACTAGCTCTCTCTTCACAAACCCAAATTCATCAAATGATAAAAAGCCATTCTCTTTGTTTATTCCTATATTTTACAAACATACTTAGGCTTCTAAGGTTCCCCAAATCATCCATAAACCCAAGCCAAGTCGAATTGGTGTGGTTGCTCATGCTTTTCCATGTGGCCTCTCTCTTCCTCTTCCATCTTCCCCCAAATTCAAATTGGAGCCTCTTGGCCTTCTCCAAATCCCATGAGTGCCCTATAAGAAGTTCTATTAAGGACTAACATGTCATATATGTCAAATTTCAGCCTTCATATCTGACTTTTTTCGTAACTGTCATAGAATCTCCATTTATGTCATAGATGTCCATGAAACTCCCATTTGGATCTTTCTCTCCCATGTAAGTTACAATTCATCCCAGATTCGACCTATGGAGTATATGGACAAGTATATTAACTCTATAATCCATCCAAAAACATTAGCATTCCCATATATTCAAGATTGCAAGAGGAGGATGCCATGTAGCACCAATTTTCCAGCTTGTGTGGGCCCCATAGTCTCCATGTGTCTCCATGCTCCATTGCCACTTCAATTTTCTCTTTTATTTATTTAACAAGATAAATTATTAAATATTTATCCCCTTCTAATGTCTAAACATCATTTATTATCCTCCTTATTCCAAATCTCAAAGCTTCCACCCCCAACCTAGGAAACTAGTGATTTTCCTCCTTGGAAATTATTTGACTTTTAGTATCCATCTGAAAACTTTCATGAATATGGAAAATGTGATTTGGCCATTGTGACCCAATGCAAAATTTGGGACATTACAGATTTGCATCTGCTCACAGGGATTGACAATATTAGCAAGCAAGAAATTTGTCTCTCCCTCTTCTTGAGCTATCTGCCATGTATCTACATTCTCACATCAAAAATTGGTCTACATTTAATTATATTATCAAAAAATTGTCTACATTTAATTATAATTATACTATCCAAAACATTTCTACATTTAATTATATTAGTATAGACTCATCTAACTCTCTTTTTACAAAGAAAGAAGGATCAAATCTGCAAACCTTCTACCATCAACTTACAGCACACATCTCTCCGGGTACTATGTTACATCATCACTATGATGCAAGCATTCTTATTTTTTATTTTTATGAATCCTCTCACCACTATTATTCTTATTTTTTATTTTTTATTTTTTAGTTTTACATCAATAGGTGTTTTTATTTCATATTTGGGGTGGCCAGCACCTATGCTTGTCAACCCCAAGCACCTATGGTGAGAGAGATCTGAGTTGTAGTTTAGTGGTAGAAGGTTTGCAGATTTGATCCATCTTGCTTTGATAGGTGTTTTATTTGAGATTTTGGGATGGACAAGCCCCTATATTTTTTCTAGATTGCATGAGTATGAGACAAGTGTACTCTCCAGATTGATTCCATCTCAGTCATTACAAATTCAAAATAAACAATTATTAATATATATATATATATAATTGATGCATGGATAATTGTAATTAATGCATGGACAACTCCTAGTTGAAAACAAGAACAAATAACCGATAACTTATTAGCAGCTGTTAACATGCGACCTATAGGTGTTCACCAACACATATTAAGTTGTTGCGCTAGATTTATTACAGAGATAGGTGTTCTTATTTGAGATTTTGGGGTGGACAAGCACCTATGAGTTTTCTATATTGCACGATTATGAGACAATTGTACTGTCCAGATTTATTCTATGGCAATCGTTACAAATTCAAAATAAAAATTATTATTATTATTATTATATAAACTAGTATTTGTCATTGAAAGTAGAATAAAACGTCGGAAGGGGGAAAATGAGAAAGAAAGAAAAAAGTAGATGTGATGAATTGGAAAAGAGAGTAGTTTCTTTTAGTGAATTATTGCCAGTATAGGTTGGATATAGGTTTGGATCTAACCCATGATGATCGTCCACCTAATGTTAGCAAGATGATTACTTTTTGTTTATGATTGGGACTAAGGCAACCTTGTTTGTTGTATCATGGACTCTCACTTATGTATCCATAGTGATTTTGGGATGGTTTAAACATACAAGTACTTTGATATAACATAAGCACTTCTATCAAGCACTTGCCAATCCATAAATACATAGAAGCATTGAAAATGTCACTTTGGAAGCAATGAAGGTCAATCTACTTATATATGGAAGCAATAAACACAAGAAATGAAGATCAATGGAAACAAAGAAGATGATGGCAAATGCAACAATTGGAGTAAACTCTTTCCAAACTCACAACTACCTTATCTAGGGATATTACTTCAAGACCTATCAATAACTACTTATGCCTCACTTCTATTCCTTCACTCCTTAGAAATAGATTGAGAAAAATATATAGAACTAAATCCATGTTATATCTTCAACTTATACCTATCTTAAGTCCTTTCTATCTTAATAACTTCGTTAGACAGACCTCAAGGAAAGATAATCAATCTACCTAGTCGATCTGAATAGCTAATGAAATGTATAGCTAGTACTTAGGGAGTTGAACTCCAACCCAAGAAAACCTCATACTGGTCCAATCTTGTACCATTCAAAATGTCATTTTTGTCTCATAAATATCCTTGGAACCATATTCAGCTATATATTATTTTAATTTATATATGAATTGCACATATGGAAGGGGAGTGAAGCAATACATACCTCCATAGTGTGATGAAATATTCACTGAAACTCATGACCTTAATGTGGTAATTGTAATGTGAAAGTTAACTACATTTTAGTGAGCCTTGATGTTGTGTGGATATTTAGAAAAATGAATTGTCATTAGAGGAAATTTGGGGTCTAAAATGGGCCTTATAAGAAAATGTGCGAACAATAAGTTCTTGTGAGTTGGAATTCAAGAACCAATATAATTTCAATAAAATGAGTTAACCATAATGGTTGAATTGACATATTTGTCATAAAAAAAACTACTTTTTTGTTCGTATTTTCGACATATCTCCTTGTGTTTTTACTCAAATTTCAATCGAGAGAGCTTGTTGGATGTGGAATTTGATTCGGTATCCAATGAGTACCCACAGTGCATACTTTTGATGGACCCCGCTACCCCAAAAACAAGTAATACATGAAAAAACATGTTGATGATGTCATCATCACGTTTTTTTCAGGTATTTCTTGTTTTTGGGGTAGCGGTGTCCGACAAAAGTATGCACTGTGGGTACTCGTTGGAAGCAGAATCAAATTCTGCATCCAACGAGCTCTCCCAATCGAAAGTTGAGTACCCACACAGGGAGATATGTCGAAAATACGAAAACAAAAAGTGGTTTTTTCTTTTTTCCTCCAAAATTAATAAATATTATTTTATTATTTTCCTTAGGAGGCCCATTTTCGACCTCAAAATTTCTCTAATGTGTCGTATAAATATTGATACATTCACAGACCTTTAAGAATAAAGAAAAAATAAGCAATGTTTAATCTTCAAAAGCTCGCTTGAACTAATGTTGAAAGCGCACCTACCCTTTTTAATACCAAGTTGATTTTGATCCCCTTTCCTTTATTGAAATCTTAAAGCATCAATATCAATGATGTCATTGCATTAGCAAAACTTTGGATAGCACTAATAAGCCAAGCATTGTGCATGCAAGAGCAATTCCCTAATTTATTGGTGTTTTTAAAATGATCCATAATGATCATGCAAGGGAACATGTTGTAGAAGCAATTTTCAACCTGATCTCGCATGATGAGAACAAGACTACAATTAATGTATCGGGTGTTATTCCTCTCCACTTGTTATCCATTAATTTATACATTTCAAACTAGTATAAATTATATCTTTCTAATTACGCTAAGTATTGTTATCATGCAAACTTGTTTATATTAAAAAATTTAAATTCAATATTTAATCAATTGACATTTTCACATAACTACTACAAATTCGTTCACACTTTAACTTTTTAAATAAATCTCAAAAGTTGCTTACTAAGTCTTCCTAAGACACTTTAGGAATGTATCATTAACATGCATTTTACCTCTTTCCAAGACACTTGAAATGCATAACATTACCATGCTATCATGAATAATAAAACCCGACAACATTAAAGCTAAAAAATGAAGCCTTTGATCTCATCCTCTTAACCATCCTAAGAGATGTTTTTTCTTTCATCAATGACTTGTGTAGATGACTAACATTTCAAGACGATTCAACTACCTCACACTAATTGGTGAGTAGAAGCACAGCTAGAATTGGATAAACAATGTAATGAGAAGAGAGGAGTTCAGTTGCACATAGAACTATCTGGTTCGTTGGGGATGAATCTCTTTCCAAAGGGTGATATATTCACTTGGCACTAGATGGGGGACCCACCTGCATAGCATTGGCCAAAAATCTTGCCTAATTCATATGCATCTTTTAAATAAGTAAAAATCATCCTAATTGAGCAATCCCTGATTGGGCTCTTTTAAAGATCGATAGTTTATATAAAAGTTGCACAAGCTCCTAAGGGCCCAACTCGTTGATCACTGATCCAACCTAAACATTTTAGCACTTTGTAAATTGGTCATATCTAATTGGAGATAAGTCATTGCATGCAACCTTTGTTATGTATAAAACGTACATTTTAGTATAATTCCTTAGCATGCATTTTTTAATAAAGAAATCTCCTTATTCAAATGTACAAGTCATCATGTAATATCCCGAATTTTGGACCTAACACTTATAGGCATGTGTCTATTAATTATGATGATTATCTTGATGTTTTATTTTTATATTGGGTCGAAGACCCCACTGCATATGAACATGATGATTTGTTTTATATATTGGGCATAAGCTAATTATTGATGATATATGTATATGCTTGTTTGTGTTGGGTGTGGACCCTGAAGCACATGATTGATGAGATGTTTTGTGTTGCGCGAGGAGATCTAAAGCACTTGAGTGATTGATGATTTGTGTTGAGCAAGAAGCTCGGAGCACTTGAGTGATTGATGATTTGTGTTGAGCGAGAAGCTTTGGAGCACTTGAGTGATTGATGGTTTGTGTTGAGCAAGAAGCTCTGGAGCACTTGAGTGATTGATGATTTGTGTTGAGAAAGAATCTCTGGAGCACATGAGTACTTACCCTTGTGTTGAGCGAGAAGCTATGGAACACATGAAAATATAATTGGATGTGTTGGGCATAAGCCCTGGAGCCTTCCATGTTGATGTTGAGCATAAGCTCTAGAGCATCAGATCCTTGGTCATTGTATCCCTAGGTGTATCATACAAGTACATCTTAGCACTAGTGTTGAGCGCGGAGCTCTGGAATTGCACTGAATTGTAACTCCCTATTAAATCGTTGAGTATGGGCTCTGGTAAGCACTAGGGGTTACTGAAAAGAATTTAATAACTTCCAAGTGAAAATGACTCGAGAAAAATATTGATCTCATCATACTTATTTATAAGTGATTAAATGAAATTTCAAATTTATGTATTCTCGTCAAAGTACTAAAGAGCTACCCCATTATACGAGGGAAATCCAACATGCAAGGATGTTTAGAGTTGCCTAGCCTAGTAGAACTAAACCATTTACCCACTTGACTTTAATGAAGAAGTGTCATTAATTCTAGAGATCATGGTATATGATGCCCAGAGACAAATCTTAACAAAGTATTATATTATTATGTACTTTATATATGGTATGTATAAAGAATTAAATATATTAATAATATAAATAAATGAAAGAAATAAGAGAAGCTCCATCAATTATTATTTATTATTAAAGATTAATAAATAGTATAATGTCTATGAAAGTCCAACTAGGAACTAGTAGAAAGTTCCTAAGTTAAAATATTAATAATTACCCAAAGTAATTCAAAAGGGTTAAATCAATAAACCAAGGTTTCTTGATTTAACTGTCCCTTTGACTGAAAAGTCTGTCTATAAAGACTCAAGCCAAGGAAAGGCTTGGGGTTTCTGATTTTATCCGGGGAAATTATTATTTCGGCCTATTCTGCTCTCAAGTGATTTCTTGGAGAAACTTTTTCCTGCAAGGAAAAGGAGAATTGATTCAGAACTAAATACCAGTTAGGAAACCCTAACTTAGGAGCTTTAAGCTACTTGCTCGTTGGAGTCCAACTCGGGGGGATCCATATTTAAACCAGGAATGGTTGCGGGTCATGGTTGGGTGGAACGTGGTAGTTCCCAAGTGATTTGGTCATCAAACAGAGGTTAGATCTGCATTGAATTGGTAATGCTAGTTATTTGAGTGTGCAGGCTCAACCATTAATAGAGCTTCAATTGCAGGTATGAAGCCCTAGACTGTCTATGTTAATTTCTATATTTATTGTTGGTTATGCTCGTTAAATGATTTCAATACCTTTCATAAACCTATGTGATTGATTTTCTAATTCGAATCTGCCAGGGTTTGCACTTCTTAAATATTAAGCTTAGGCTACAAATTTTATTATATGTTGTATATCACCAGGGTTTGTAACTTCAAGTTTGTTTCTGTTTTATTCCAAATTCTTGGATTATGTTTACTGTAAACTAGGTTTTGATTTCTGGTTAAGTATATATATTTTGTTCTTTTGGCTATATTACTCTACTGACATATTTCATTTGTCAGCAGAGGCTTTCCTTAGATTTATTTAAAAGAAAACTAGTTCAAAAGTACAAGTTAACTATGAATATACATAAATATATATAAACAGTCCTATAAATAGTGTTATAAGCTAATCTACTAATTACATTTAAAATCAACTAAAGAACAGGTTATAAATAAAACAAAGTTAATAAATCATTAAAAGACCTTTCAAGGTCTATCTCCATAATACAAACTAAATACCATAACATTCCATCTAAAATAAGTACCATCATGAAAATATGAACATAGAATATCACGACCATCCATGTGGTCCAATACCAAATCTTCGTACACTTATAAAATCCACAGTCCAAGTCACCTAGTCAACAATCGCATCCATTCACATAACTCATGGCTATAAAAGAAATCCACATTGCTATTTAATCTATCTTAATCATGTATCATTAAACAACTAATAATGAAAACCCTTTTTATGCCAATAGAGGTCGCGACATCGAATCTCATGGATGTTCAAACCCAAGGAAAAAACAGTAATAACAACCACAGTATAATATATTAAACCAAAATCCAAATCGTATAACCATATTGCTGGTTCTTAACAGCAACTAAAAGCCATGACATAACATAATGAATAGGAATCGCCCTTTTATATATTCCATTGTTTATACCTCTACACAGGCCAGGCTATACAACTAACGTATTCAGGCTGCAATTTACAAATACATCAAATTCCATATATTAAACAGTGCATACGCTAACAGTGAGGTCGTAAATACCCTAGCTACAGCACAGCCTCGGCCAAGAACAATTTAAATACACATTCCATTAACTATAAATCTACAGTAAGCGTTGGTCATCATGGTTTACAACCCATGGTTGCCCACATCCCAATTTACATAAGGACCAATAACCATAAACAAAATAATATACAAGCTATCACAACACTATGGGAAAGGATCATGCCATTTTTGGCATGGCCCTTTACCCACGTTGTCAAAGTATTTACAATATCCAAAATAACTAAGAGCATTACGCGTAGAGCATCTGTTTAGGCGAATGCCTCCTACAACCCCAGCTCCATTTATTTTACAATGCTTTAATAAAAACACAGAGGGAAATCGCATACACAGTATTTCAATTTAACCATCGTTGTCATACATATAGAAACAATACATATATCTATTATATAAAGTTTTACCAAGTCTGATACACAGTCGCCATTAAAGACCAAGTTTGAATCTTACACAGGTGTGCCAATGGGCTATGGCACCATTGCAAGCAATGGTGCAGCCCATGGCAAAAAGGCCCAAATCAAATTAACGATTTACATAACCAGGAACATTTACATAGAGCCGAATGGCCTCAGATTTTGATTCATGGCTTAATGCCTTAACATTTAAAATAAAACCCAAGACTGTAATCTTAATCCCAAAGGCGAAATTGAAATGCTAAAGCTAAACCCCCAACCAAGCATCAAGTTGAAAACATAGCTCTGCCCAAAGGGCCGAGAGTTGGCAAGCATAAATCTTAAATAGCAGGCTTACCATGGAAACTTAGTAACAGTCTCGAGCTAGCAGCAAAACCTATCCCTCCTCGCCTCCCCTGTCACCTATAAACATAGCAACATGACATTGATGAGAAGTATGCAGCGACTAAGCCATGAACCCAATGTAGTGCAAACTCAAAGATAAAAATGAAACTTACCTCCATCATGTTGGTCGTTGCCTCCATCACAACACAGAGCCGAGACCTCCTTCCTCATCAAACCCAAACGAAATTCCAAATGCTTCGTGAGCCAAATCTGTAAGCTTGGGATGGCCACAAAACCCAAGAAGCATTAATGGCACAGCTGGTGACCATTATCGAATTTCAAAACCCCCTTCTCCATAGTTCAAACTTCGTTGCCAACTATCGTGTATCACTCCATGCAAAAGCTTAAACCTTGCTATCATATGGTTCCACTATAGGTTATATTCGCCACCCCCAAAGCTTAAACGCATACCATATATTATTACAAGCTTTCATATCAAGGCATAGACCATTTATAGTATGCACTAATCGTAAGCAATAAACATAGGACTTGTATTGCCTAACTCTTAAGTTTAAACATGGGGTATGTTCCCTAAGCTTAAGTGCTTAGACAACCATGGCATATGGGATATGCATGGTAAGTATCATGGTTTTAATAAACTCCAAGTTGAAATCGATTCCAAGAGATAACCTGTAAACAAAATGAAGAGAAATGTTAATACGTATCATTAAATAAACTAAAGTATGATTACATAATGGAATAAAAATACAACATAGGCATTTTAACCATGTTAATAAAATAATGAGAGGAGTAATTTCATCTTGCTAAACTGAGTCTGTAATGAAGTATAATGACGAATAGTAGGTAAACTTTTAACCAATTTGTTTAAGCGCTCTTCAAAACCCCGTCGCTGGGTATAATCTGCATATAGGGTAAAAGAGGTGCCCTAGTTCGATTGAACTAAGTAAGCCTACGTGTCAAGTAATACTTTACCTCTCATACCATCACGGGAGAACGATTCCCGCCACTCCGCCCTCTTTGTTCCCACAAACAAAGTTAAGTCAGAACTTAATAAATAACAAAATAAACAATGCGTTGAAGTAAACAAGGTTCTATGCAAATCATTAACACATCGACAGTAATGTCAAACAAGAGAATAATTTAATAAATAGACTTATGATATCATAAGTAAAATGTACTAATAATAAATGACTGGAAGTAAAGGATAGAACGTAAGGACAACTTACGAATAGACAGCAGTACAAGTAGTGTACATATATTCCGCAAGAGTAATAATGTTCCATTCAGGTAGTTTTTACTAGCCTATAAAAAAAATGATTTTTGGGGATATTACAAGTGGTATCAGAGCCCAGTTTCAATACTAAGAGACCTATGGGTGCACCAAGCTATCACCGCAGAGGAAATAAAGTATAATATTAAATTTTGGTTTCTAACAAAAAAATTTCATGTTATTAAAAAAACAATTGCAGTTACAGGAATTTTTACAGCACTATTCAGTTTATGAATACTGAGGAAGAAAATAGTCAGCAAGGAAAGATAACCACCCCGACTTTGGAAGCGGAGCTGGTGGTAAAGCTAAACTCTGATGTTTTGAAAACTTTACACAGTCTTCAAGCTGAATTGAAAAGTTTCAGAGAAGACAGGCTGAACGAAAGGAAGGATCAGCAAGCTATAAATGAAGCCTTACTGAGAAAAATGACGAGACGTAGCCTGCAAGGTAAACCTACTCAGTCCACAAACATTTCCAAAAGAGAACCTTACCCAAAACGGTCCAGCAACCCAAGAGGAGAGGAAAAAGAAGAATGCACCCCTGAAGCACCAAAAGGAGACCATCACAGTCCTTCTAGAGGTGACTCACTTTCTCCACGCAGAATGAAGCAAAGGAGTGATGACAGTCTTTAGGGGGGGTTTCGAAAAATAAGAGCCCCGACCTATTAAGGTGAAGTAAGCACCAGGGAGAAGGTTGAAGAGTGACTATTGGGCATGAGTAAGTATTTCCAGGTTCATAACTACTTAAGTGAGATGAAGGCTAGGCTTGCCATCTATAACTTAAATGGTAAGGCAGCAAGATGGTGGAGGGATTCAAAACACACCAAGAAAAATGAGTTGCGGGAAATACGTTGGGATACTTTCCGAAATTTTTTCCAAGAAAAATATATGTCGGAAAGGTTCTTTGATCGAAAAGTGAAAGAGTTTCACGAACTATGCATGGGATCCATGACTATGGACGCGTTTATTAACAGATTTCTAGATCTGTTGCATTATGTACCATATATCAAAGAAGAAAAGGTAAAGATCCAGCAGTTCCTAGGATGCCTTCCTCTCAGTTTTCGGTACAGGATTGAATTCGACATGCCTAAGACTTTGGATAGCGCGCTGCACAAATCTAGGCTATGTTATGAGCATGGAAAGCTTAGGCAGGAGAACCGACACCGAAACCAAGACAAGTCTAAGAACTTATCTAATAACCACAAACCTGGGTCCAACCCACAGCCATATAGAAAGAAAAATAATGACTTTCAAGTGAACAAGAACTTTAATATATCTGGTACAAAGCCTTATGTACCAACTGCTAATGTTAGCAAACCAATAGAAAGTGGAGCCAATGCTACCCCACTACAGATCAAGTGCTGGAAATGCAGCGAGCCTCATTATGCCCGAGATTGTAAGAGAAACACCGGTGGGGTCTTGCACAACTTACAAGAAGAACCAACTGTCGAGGACATAGCTAGAACACCTTGGATCTATGCAGCATTGGATGGTCGATAGGAAGATCATCAAGCTATGATGGTTGAGATAGAAGGTAAGATCTTGAACACTTCTATTTCAATACTTATTGATCCCAGTGCTTTTCGAATCTATGTTTTGACTAAAATTGTTGATGAATGCAAACTAGGAAAAGTAAAACATGAAAAACCTTGTCTGGTTCAGTTAGCCACCGGTATGAAACGAAAGGTTTTAGAAATTGTTAAAGAATGTGAGGTAAACCTGAATGGTTTTCTTACGAAAGTAAACCTGAACATCCAACCTTTAGGATTGTACGATGTACTCATCAGCATGGACTATACGGAACAACACCACGTCATGCTCGATTGTTTGCACAAGCCTATATTGTGTACTGATAGCCCAAGGAACCAAGTGAAGGTTCAGGGAATTCCAAAGAAAGTGTCTGTAAGACAAATATTTGCCTTACAAGCAAATAAATGTGTTAGGAAAGGCTGCAATTTGTTTGCAGTAAACATCTGAGACATACAGTCTAATAGGGAACAACGCATAGAAGACTTCCCTGTTCCTAAAGAATTCAAGGATGTGTTTCCCGAGGAAATTTCAACTCAAAATGGGCCTTTTAACTTTAACTCAAATTCCATGTCATCATGTGTTAGCCAATGAAATTGCTTTAAATTTGAAATACCGTATAGGTCTTAAACACTTTTTTAATATAAATTTGGGGATAGGTATCATAAAAAAAACTACTTTTTTTGTTTGTATTTTCGACATATCTCCCCTTTTTTTTACTCAAATTTCGATCGGGAGAGTTTGTTTGATGCGGAATCAAATTTCACATCCAACAAGTACCCACTCGGCATACTTTTTATGGACCTCGCTACCCGAAAAACAAGAAATACTTGAAAAAACATGATGATGACATCATCATCACGTTTTTTTCAGGTATTTCTTGTTTTTGGGGTAGCAGGGTCTGTCAAAAGTATGCCGAGTGGGTACTCGTTGGATGCGGAATTTAATTCCGCATCGAACAAGCTCTACCGATTGAAATTTGAGTAAAAACATGGGGAGATATGTCAAAAATACAAACAAAAAAATAGTTTTTTCTTTTCTTCTTACAAAATTAATAAATATTATTTTATTATTTTAACTATTATTTTATTAAATTTTTCTAGGAGGCCCATTTTGAGGTGAAATTTCCTCTAATGAATCCTTGGATTACCTCCAAAATGAGACTTAGACTTTTCCATTGAACTGACCCCAGGATCAGTTTCGGCCTCCAAAGCCCCTTACCGCATGAGTGCACCTGAGTTGGTGGAACTCAAACTGCAGTTGCAGGAGTTGATAGAGAAAGGATATATCCGACCCAGTGCATCCCCTTAGGGAGCACCAATATTGTTCATAAAGAAGAAAGATGGTACAATGCGGATGTGCATCGATTACCATCAGTTGAACAAAATGACTATCAAATACTGTTACCCCCTCCCCAGGATCGACGACTTGTTCGATCAGGTGGGAGGAGCCAGAATATTTTCAAAGATTGACCTATGATCCGAGTACTATTAGGTATGGATTCACGAAAATTATATTCACAAAATTGTCTTTCGTACAAGGTACGAGCACTATGAGTTTGTAGTGATTCCGTTTGGGTTAACCAATGCACCCACGAAATTTATGCTTATGATGAACAGCATATTCAGTAGGTATCTGGATAAGTTCGTCTTAGTCTTTATAGATGACATACTGGTTTATTCAAATAATAAAGAAGAACAAGAAGAACACCTTCACGTAGTACTACAAGTATTGAGAAAACACCAGCTTTACGTTAAGTTTAGTAAATGCAATTTTTACAAACTGCAGATACAGTATCTAGGTCACATTATCTCCAAGACAGGGATAGTTGTGGACCTGGAAAAGATTAAAGCCATAAAGGATTGGCATACCCCTACTAGTGTCACTGACATTAGTTCATTTTCAGGATTAGCCGAATATTATCGAAAGTTCATCGAGAACTTCTCAAGAATCGCTTGCCCCATGACCACCTTGCAGAAGAAAGCAAGTTCTTATGGACCACTAAGTGTGAAGAAATCTTTCAAAAGCTTAAGCAGCTTTTGATGACCGCACCAATGTTATGAATTGCGGATCTCGATGGGGATTTCGTTGTTTGTACAGATGCAATCAAGGAAGGACTTGGAGGAGTCCTCTTGCAGAATGATCACGTGATTTGTTACGAATCACGGAAGTTGAAAGAACATGAGTAAAATTACCCTACGTACGAGCTTGAGTTAGCGGCCATCAACCATGCTTTGAGGATGTGGAGGCACTACCTCATGGGAAGGAAGTTCCTTCTGAAGACAAACAATATGAGTCTGAAGTATTTATTTGATCAACCGGATCTGAATGCGAGACAAGCCAGATGGTTGGCTTTCCTCAGCGAGTACCATTTCGAGCTTAAGCACATTAAGGGCAAGGAGAATAAGATTGCCGATGCTTTAAGCCGATGAACTCATATGATTTATGAGGTGACCTTGAGTCAAACCGATGCAAATTTGCATGAGAGGATTAGAGCGTCCAACGGAATTGACCCCTTCTATGTAGAGATCCTCAAGAAATTTCAGGAGGACACGTTGTTTCAACAACAAAAAGAAACAAGGTAGACAAATCCGAACTGCTATGGTCCAAGGATTGCTTGTATGTTCCATAAGGAGGGGACCTTCGGTCCAGCATCCTCACGGAATTTCATCGAGCACCCTACTCAAGGCACCCGGGATATCAAAAGATGGTATCCGTTGTCAAGAGACACTTTTTCTGGCCTAAGTTAAAGGCCGACATTGCAATGTTTATTGCTAAATGTCAAGAATTCCAGCTAATCAAAGATGAGCATCGGCATCCTCTGGGGTTGCTGTAGCCATCGCCATTCCGGAATGGAAGTGGGAGGTCATTAGTATGGACTTTATCATCGGGTTACCGAAAATTAAGAAGCAAAATAATTCTATTTTTGTGATCATCGACAAATTGTTGAAGGCGGCACACTTCATTCCTGTGAAGTCGACCTACAAGGCTGTGAACATTATTGATATCTTCTTGAAAGAGATATTTAGATTGCATAGGATAAACAAGGCAATTATCTTGGATCGAGATGTTAAGTTTATAGGAAACTTCTGGAGATCTTTATTCTTCGGATTGGAGACCTAGTTGAACTTCAGCACTGCATATCACCCGCAGACAGATGAGAAAACAGAGAGAGTAAATCAAATTGTTGAGGACATGCTCCGAATGTATGTCATGAACAATCCCACGAAGTGGGAGGATTACCTGCACCTCGCAAAGTTTGCGTATAACAATGGTTATCAGACTTCCGCCAAGATGAGTCCCTTCGAGGTACTCTATGGTCAGAAGTGTAGAACACCGGTTACTTGGGATAGCGCGGTGGATCGGCTCATGTTAGGGCCTGATTTGTTGATGGACTTGGAACAGTTGGTTACCAAGGTCTAGGTGCACCTTAAAGAAGCACAAGACTGCCAGAAAAGTTACATGGATCGGAAAAAAAAAAAGATAAGGTCTTTCAAATAGGCGATCATGTTTACTTGAAAGTAAAATCCAAACAAAGCTCGTTGAGCTTGGGTAGGTGCGGTAAGTTAGCACCTAGATTTTGCGGACCTTTTGAAATATTGTCCAAGAAAGGGCCAATGGATTATGAACTAGCATTTCCCGCGCATGTAAGAGTCCACAATGTTTTCCACACATATTTGTTAAAGAAATATGTTTATGATACTAAACATGTTGTTGATTGGTCCCTCTTACAGGTGGAACCTGAATGGGAATTTTCCCCTGAGCCTACTCATATTTTGGACAAGAGAGAGGTGCAGCTCCGGAAGTGCACCATAGTCCAATTGAAAGTGTAGTGGAAGCACTTTGAGGCTAATGAGGCTACTTTGGAGAACGAAGCCACCATGAGAAAGGCTTACCCCGCCTTGTTTCATGATATCGTTTCGAGTCCCTAGAACACCAGGGACAATATTGTTCTAAGCGGGGAGGGATGTAATATCTCGAATTTTGGACCTAACACTTATAGGCATGTTTTTATTAATTATGATGATTATCTTGATGTTTTATTTTTATATTGGGTCGAAGACCCCACTTCATATGAACATGATGATTTGTTTTATATATTGGGCGTAAGCCAATTATTGATGAGATATGTATATGCTTGTTTGTGTTGGGGGTGGACCCTGAAGCGCATGATTGATGAGATGTTTTGTGTTGAGCGAGGAGCTCTGGAGCACTTGAGCGATTAATGATTTGTGTTGAGCGAGAAGCTCTGGAGCACTTGAGTGATTGATGATTTGTGTTGAGCAAGAAGCTCTAGAGCACTTGAGCGATTGATGATTTGTGTTGAGCGAGAAGCTCTGGAGCACTTGAGTGATTGACGATTTGTGTTGAGAGAGAAGCTTTGGAGCAATTGAGTGATTGATTATTTGTGTTGAGCGAGAATCTCTGGAGCACATGAGAAATTACCCTTGTGTTGAGCGAGAAGCTCTGGAACACATGAAAAGATAATTGGATGTGTTAGGCATAAGCCCTGGAGCCTTCCATGTTGATGTTGAGCATAAGCTCTGGAGCATCGGATCCTTGGCCATTGTATCCCTAGGTGTATCATACAAGTACATCCTAGCACTAGTGTTGAGCGAGGAGATCTGGAATTGCACTAAATTGTAACTCCATGTTAAAGCGTTGAGTATGGGCTATGGTAAGTGCTAGGGGTTACTGAAAAGAATTTAATAACTTCTGAGTGAAAACAACTCGAGTAAAATATTGATCTCATCATTCTTATTTATAAGTGATTAAATGAAATTTCGAATTTATGTATTCTCATCAAAGTACTAAAGAGCTACCACATTATACGAAGGAAATCCAAGATGCAAGGATGTTTAGAGTTTCCTAGCCTAGTATACCTAAACCATCTGCCCACTTGACCTTAATGAAGAAGTGTCATTAAGTCTAGGGATCATGGTATATGATGCCCAGAGACAAATCTTAACAAAGTATTATATTATTATGTATTTATACATGGTATGTATAAAGAAGTAAATATATTAATAATATAAATAAATGAAAGAAATAAGAAAAGCTCCATCAATTATTATTTATTATTAAAGATTAATAAATAGTATAATGTCTATGAAAGTCCAACTAGGACCTAGTAGAAAGTTCTTAAGTTAAAATATTAATAATTACCCAAAGTAATTGAAAATGGTTAAATCAAGAAACCAAGGTTTCTTGATTCAACTTTCCCTTTGACTAAAAAGTCTGTCTATAAAGAAACAGGCCAAGGAAAGGCTTGGGGGTTCTGATTTTATCTGGGGAAATTATTATTTATGCCTATTCTGCTCTCAAGTGATTTCTTGGAGAAACTTTTTCCTGCAAGGAAAAGGAGAATTAATTCAGAACTGAATACTAGCTAGGAAACCCTACCTTAGGAGCTCTAAGCTACTTACATGTTGGATTCCAACTTGGAGGATCTGGATTTAAACCAGGAACGGTTTCGGGTCATGGTTGGGTGGAACGTGGTAGTTCCCAAGTGATTTGGTCATCAAACAGAGGTCAGATATGCATTGAATTGTTAATGCTGGTTATTTGAGTTTGCAGGTTCAGCCATTAATAGAGCTTCAATTGCAAGTATGAAACCCTAGACTGTCTATGATAATTTCTAGACTTATTGTTGGTTATGCTAGGTAAATGATTTCAATACCTTTCCTAACCCTGTGTGATTGATTTTCTTATTTGAATCTGGTAGGGTTTGCACTTCTTAAATATTAATCTTAGGCTGCAAATTTTATTATATGTTGTATATCACCAGGGTTTTTACCTTCAAGTTTGTTTCAGTGTTATTTCAAATACTTGGATTATGTTTACTGTAAACTAGGTTTTGATTTCTGGTTAAGTATATATATTTTTTTCTTTAGGCTTTATTAATCTACTGACATATTTCATTTGTCAACAGAGGCTTACCTTAGATTTCTTTAAAAGAAAACTAGTTCAGAAGTGCAAGTAAACTATATATATAAACAGTCCTATAAATAGTGTTATAAGCTAATCTGCTAATTACATTTAAAATCAACTAAAGAACATATTTTAAATAAAACAAAGTTAATAAATCATTAAAAGACCTTTCAAGGTCTGTCTCCATAATTCAAACTAAATACCATAACATTCCATCTAAAATAAGTACCATCATAAAAATCCGAACAGAGAAGATATCGTGACCATCCATGTGGTCCAATACCAAATCTCTGTACTCTTATAAAATCCACAGTCCAAGTCGCCTAGTCAAGAATCGCATCCATTCACATAACTCATGGCTATAAAAGAAATCCACATTGCTATTTAATATATCGTAATCACATATCATTAAACAACTAATAATTAAAACCCTTTTATGCCAACAAAGGTCACGACATCGAATCTCATGGATGTTCAAACCCAAGGCAAAAACAGTAATAACAACCACAATATAACATATTAAACCAAAATCCAAATCGTATAACCATATTGTTGGTTCTTAACAGCAAATAAAAGCCATGACATAATGTAATGAACAGGAATCACCCTTTTATATATTCCATCGTTTATACCTCTACACAAGCCACGCTATACAACTAATGTATGCAGGCTGCAATTTACAAATACATCAAATGCCATATAATAAACAGTGCATATGCTAACAGTAAGGTTGTAAAGACCCTAGCTACAGCATGGCCTCGGCCAAGAACAATTTAAATACACAATCTATTAACTATAAATCTACATTAAGCGTTGGTCATCATGGTTTCCAACCCATGGCTGCCCACAACCCAATTTACATAAGGACCAATAACCATAAACAAAATAATATACAAGCTATCGCAGCACTATCGGAAAGGCTCATGCCATTTACGGCATGGCCCTTTACATAAATCTACATTAAGCGTTGGTCATCATGGTTTCCAACCCATGGCTGCCCACGACCCAATTTACATAAGGACCAATAACCATAAACAAAATAATATACAAGCTATCGCAGCACTATGGGAAAGGCTCATGCCATTTACAGCATGTCCCTTTACCTATGTTGTCAAAGTATTTACAATATCCAAAATAACTAACAGCATTACACGTAGATCATCCGTTTAGGCGAATGCCTCCTACAACCCCAGCTCCATTTATTTTACAATGCTTTAATAAAAACACAGAGGAAAATCGCATACACAGTATATTAATTTAACCATCATTGTCATACATATAGAAACAATACATATATCTATTATATAGAGATCACCAAGTCCGATACACAGTCGCCATTAAAGACCGAGTTTGAAGCTTACACAAGCGTGCCAATGGGCTATGGCACCATTGCAAGCAATGGTGCAGCCCATGGCAAAAAGTCCCAAATCAAATCAACAATTTACATAACCAGGAACATTTACACAAAGCCGAATGGCCTTAGATTTCAATTCATGGCTTAACGCTTTAACATTTAAAATAAAACCCAAGACTGTAATCTTAAGCCTGAAGACGAAATCAAAACACTACAGCTAAACCCCCAACCAAGCATCAAGTTGAAAACATAGCTCTACCCAAAGGGTCGAGAGGTGGCAAGCATAAAGCTTGAATAGTAGGCTTACCGTGGCCACTTATTAACAGTCTCGAGCTAGCCCTCCTCGCCTCCCCTATCACCTGTAAACATAGCAAAACGACATTGATGAGAAGTATGTAGCGACTAAGCCACGAACCCAACGTAGTGCAAACTCAAAGCTAAAAATGAAACTTACCTCCATCGTGCTGGTCGTTGCCTCCATCGCAGCACAGAGCTGAGACCTCCTTCCTCATCAAACCCAAACGAAATGCCAAATGCTTCGTGAGCCAAAGCACTAAGCTTGGGATGGCCACGAAACCCAAGAAGCATTAATGGAAAAGCTGGTGACCATTATCGAATTTCAAAACCCCCTTCTCCATAGTTTAAACTTTGTTGCCAACTATCATGTATCACTGTCCATGCAAAAGCTTAAACCTTGCTATCATATGGTTCCAATATAGGTTATATTCACCACCCACAAAGCTTAAACCCTGACCATATATTATTACAAGCTTTCATATCAAGGCATAGACCATGTATAGTATGCGCTAACCCTAAGCAATAAACATAGGACTTGTATCGCCTAACTCTTAAGTTTAA
Source organism: Pseudotsuga menziesii (assembly GCA_001517045.1). Classification (NCBI taxonomy): domain Eukaryota; kingdom Viridiplantae; phylum Streptophyta; class Pinopsida; order Pinales; family Pinaceae; genus Pseudotsuga; species Pseudotsuga menziesii. The sequence goes on along the minus strand of LPNX010647381.1, from coordinate 714,112 downwards.
ACATGGGGTATGTTCCCTAAGCTTAAGTGCTTAGAGAACCAATGCATATGGGATATGCCATGGTAAGTATCCTGGTTTTAATAAACTCCAAGTTGAAATCGATTCCAAGACATAACATGTAAACAAAATTAAGAGAAATGTTAATACGTATCATTAAATAAACTAAAGTATGATTACATAATGGAATAAAAATACGACATGGGCATTTTAACCATGTTAATAAAATAATGAGAGGAGTAATTTCACCTTGCTAAATTGAGCCCGTAATGAAGTATAATGACGAACAATATGTATACTTTTAACCAATTTGTTGAAGCGCTCTTCAAAATCCCGTCGCTAGGTATAATCTGCATATAGGGTAAAAGATGTGCCTTAGTTCGATTGAACTAAGTAAGCCTACGTGTCAAATAATACTTTACCTCTCAGATCATCATGGGACAAGTCCCGCCACTCCACCCACTTTGTTCCCACAAACAAAGTTAAGTCAGAACTTAATAAATAACAAAGTAAACAATGTGTTGAAGTAAACAAGGTTTTATGCAAATCATTAACACGTCGACAGTAATGTCAAACAAGAGAATAATTTAATAAATAGACTTATGACATCATAAGTAAAATGTACTGATAATAAATGATTGGAAGTAAAGGACAGAACGTCTTACGAATAGACAACAGTACAAGTAGTGTACGTATATTCCGTAAGAGTAATAATGTTCCATTCAGGTAGTTTTTACTAGCCTATAATAAAAAAATATTTTTGATTTTTGGGGACATTACACATCAACTCATGTACATCATGAGAAGTTTTTTTTTTAATTATATTTGTAATAAAAAAGTGTCATATGTAATGATCTATGATGGTTAAGTGATGGTGTGTGCCCCCACCTCAAATGCAATTCTGTTAATTTGACGTTAAAAAGAGGGCTTGATAATAGCCACATGCTCTAACCAAGTAAGTTATTCCAAAGACGATGTTTTTTTCTTACATCTAATCTTTTATTTTTTATTTTAAGTTAAAATTAAGTCAAATCCTTAAATATTAAAAAAAAACTATTTCAAAACATAAACACTACATATTATTTATTATCATGTATTACTTATCGCAATATCTATTCTATATAGAATAATAATAATAATAATAATACATCAAACAACAAAGAAAACATACATATCCATTTCACAATTATAAAAACAAAATTATTTTTAAAAAGTAACAAATACTTACAAAATCTTAATCGTTGTTATTATTATTACATCTACATAACACCTTTGGAGCAAAATGCATTTTCATCTCACCATTATAAAAACAAAATAATATTTAAAAAATAATAACAAATACCTTTTTAAAAAACCAGTATTTTATAATAATAAAACACATTTAACAGTTATACATATACATTTTTCTACTAAGGGTAGCGATTGAGATCTTGAATGTTCAATAAAGTTGGGAACATCAATATAGTGAATAAAGCACATGTTGACGTGGAATATGGGCAATGATGTAGTAGCAAAGGTTGAACCACCCAGCCACGTGAACGAAATTAAAAGATAAGATGGGCTCTATACAAGTACGAACTGAATCGTTTTGTACATTGAAACAGGGATCACTCTAAGAAACAAGTTGTGTAGCAAAATTACATGCGACCCCACAGGAGTATTCTAAATCCTTCCATTGTGCTTAGAAAAACTGCAACATGTTACTGTGATCTTTACGATGATTCTAAACCGTGAACATCTCTGGAGTTATCAACAAAGCACATAAGTGGTATATTTTATTTTTTTGGGATCATCAGAGTCTATACTCTTGATGATGTGGATATTCGACATTGAGTGATATGTTGATGATTTCAAATAGGCATCCATGCATCATTTTTTTAGAACATTAAAGCTGTCTTCATTTCAGATGATGAGAATATTCTATTTTGCGATATTCTGATGATTTCATTGACATTTTCCGATTCACTAGGAACCTGGTAAAGCCTAGTGCCAAGAAAACCAAATTTGCAGACTGTTATCCATCATCTTTTTGTGTTCACATTTCCACTTTGCATTCATTTAATGAAAACAAATGAAGTGTGAAGAGCATACAAATTGAATTCCTCCCATTAACAATTAAAATATTAATGATAATATACTAAAAGAAAATTACCATCACCTAGCCTTACCTATTTCATCCCAAGTCCAAGGAGGATATAGAGAAAGAAAACTCTAGGAGATTTCTTATGTTGTTCTTCCACAAGAATGTTTGAGCGGCTTCCTTGTTTTCTCTTTCTTCAATGTTTTTACTACATTCATCCTAGTTAGAATATATTCAAATTAAAGATAAGAGTTTAACTATATAAGTGATTTTGCATATTAAGAGTCATATATTATTTTAATTTTAACGAATTTACATGACAATGCTTATCAAAGTCGATATACTTTTAATTAGACATTTTTTGAGTGAATTTGATGGGGCGAAACACTTCGACATCTTTGCAAGCGTGTTTCTTTAAGTGTTTCAAATGGTGAGCTCTTATGTAGAAACATTGATTTCCAATCGATTGTGTGTTTAGAGCATTTGCAAAGGTTCCATAGTGGATTTGAGGAAATAATCTAGTTCCTTGTGACAAATCCAACATCGTGTCAACCAAATTTGTAAAATTAAGTTTGAACCCTTCAGAATTTTGAGGTTCTAAGGTGTACAGGAAAATAATGGTGAAATTACAACATTTTAGTAAATTTGTGTAGGGATTTTGAGCTACGTTTGTTTAGCAGTATGTTTTTTAACCCAAATTTGTTTCGAATAATCCAATTTCCGGTGTGTTTTTTCTTCTGGAAATTGTTGAAGTTAAAGTAAGCAAAGTAATTTTTCTTTATTCGGAATTTAAGGAAATATTGTTTTAAGGAAAAAATAATGTGTGAGCGTATTGACAGCAATTTTGAACTCGTAAAATGGAGCTTTAACAGGTTGTGAACTCTACACATTGTCGTGGTGGTAAAAAAAATCCTGCGGAAGAGCATCGAGACATATCTGGGAATCACAACGTTCTGCATCCTTGTTCAGAACGGAAAATATTTTATTGCATCTATGTCTCCATGTTCAGAACGAGCAATCTTTTATTGCATCTGCCAAACCTTTATCGTCAATTTTGAAAATGCAAATGGTGGTTTCTTATTTGATAGAAAGACATGTTAATTTTGAAAACTTGAATTAGGAAACATGCGTGGCGGGTTTTTATTTGATAGGATGACAATTTTGGGAAGTGTCACAAAAACCCGACCTGGGAGAAAAACGCCTTGGGCGTAAAAATAATTGATGCATGGATAACTCGCAATTTGTGAGAGATAACTCATTTAACTCAAATAAAACAAAAACAAGTAACTTTATTAGTAGCACTTAACTTGCAATCTATCAATGTTCACTAGTCACAAGTTAAATTGTTATGCTAGTGCTTATGTGTATATATACATAGAGACACTTTCCTCATTCGACTTTAAAAATACACCTTACACTTTCGTATTTGGTTCACTCAAACCATCTCATAATACTTAACGAACAAAGCATTTCTTTGAAAGTAGATGAATAGCCCATAAAGTGAATTGTAGTGTGCACGTTATTTTTAAAAACAAGTGGAGACAAAGACACTTGTACACGTGATTTTTACCTCGATTAATATAGATATTAAATATGGTAAAGTCGTATAAATTTGTAATGGTTAAACTTGTTTAGAGGGTTCAATAATTAATTTGTATAATGGAAGTTAAGAGTATTTTGTTCGCTTTAATGGGGTTTTATTGTAATATCTTGATCAACACTTTTTTTTCAAGGTTTTTATCCAATTCAAAATTGGAATATAGGGATCAAAGGCATTTTGTGTGCTTGATTGTCATAGTGTTTTTCTTGCCTTGGCATTGCTTCATATTACAAACACAAGCACATATGCTTATGCATTTATAAAAAAAATGTTGCATGCAATAATTAAAATTGAAGTCCTCTCACATTCAATGTCTTTGTGAAAATTGTAAATCAAGTTGAAGCCATTCATTTGTAAATAGGGTGGAACTGCAAACATTTGCAAAACACTCGTAAAAATTGTTGAAAGAGACCTTCCTAAAATTTGAATGAAGTTAAGTGAATCATTAATAAAAGTCATTGTAAGCACACTTTCAGGTGCATGATCGGTTGCACCCAAAATTATAAACGTTGGCTATAAGAGCAAGCAATCGTGACAATTGAAAATCTACAATGTGTAAAGGGAAAAAAACAATTGCAAAATGAAAATAAAAAAATTAAAGAACTACAAAATGCCTTGGAATGTTTGTTAATCTTTACAATCAAATTGAACTGAAGGAGCAACTCATTGAATTTCTTCAAATACAGTTAATTGAAAAAGAAATAATTGATACAATTTGTGGCACGAGTGACTTAATTCAAAAGGTTGATACAACTTGTGACACAAATAACCCAATTCAGATGGCTTGACATAACTTTTGACACGATGATCTAATGTTAGAGGCTAATGTTACTTTTACGACAATGTGATACAAATACTATGATTGATGATTCCTTACCCAATCATGACAGAATTGATCATGAACAAGAAATTGATGAACACAAGTTTTGAAGATAAATTACAAGAAAAAGCAGAAAGCGATAAGAAGTGCAATAAATTTGATTTTCAAAAAAACATTTATAAAAAAACATCAAGAAGCAAATAATGATATTTCTAAGATAATTGTCAAACCTTGGAAAGAATTAAAATTCAACACAAATCAAGATGGCAAGATCTTTCATATTTCAAATTACTCCAAACCAATTTAGTTTGTGAGTGCTGCGTTTCTTAATGGAAAATTGAAGACTCCAACAAAAGTTGATGAAGAAGTTATTCAAGCAATTGATGATAAACACATGGAAAACACCCTTGAATGCCAACATTGCCATAAAGTTGGTCACGTGGACAACTAGTGTTTTCATCTTCATCCTTGTCTTCTCAGTGGAAATACAAATCATCATTCAGACAAATGTCGAAAGCAAAAAAATGTTCAAAAACTAGCAATCATTATGGTTGGATAAGTTCTTGGCAATGTAATCAAAAAGTCAAGAAGTTGTACAAGTTTTAACATCTAGCTCAAACATGGATGAAAACACATTTGGATGGTGAAATTACACAAACAAAGAAATTTCAATAAGTTATTCCAAGAGATAATTTTCAGCGTGATTATGGCCCATTTTAATTGAAACTCTCTTGCATCTTAAAGAGGGGAACACATTAAAAAAATAAGATAAAGTGAAAAAGGTTAGTGGTCAACCAAAACCACCAAAAACATTATATCAAAGCCATGGTTAGGGAATGCTAGTAACATCAAAGCTCCTTGAGTCTTAAGGATCTAACCCTTCCATAGTAGTTATCCATGAGAGGTTCATTGTGAATAATGCTAAGAGAAGACATACTACCTACACCAACAAAGAAGATAAATGATAATTAATAATCCAGATATATCATAATTCTGATTTGTATTTTGCCATTGAGAATTGTAAACACTTTTTGCATATGCTTCGCGTAATCTATATGGCAAAGGAACCACTGTAAACTCTAACAATATATATTTTGGTAATTATTTACGCCATTGCATTAATTGGATCTAGCTTTGATTAGATTTGGTGCCTCCACGTAGATCAGCAAACAAGATTCCCACAGATCGCATCTAGGGCTTTTGAAAATTGTCACAGAATGAGTTGATTTTATAGAATCGAATCTCATCACAATTTATTTGAACATTTTGGCAAATCCGATCTGCATGAAGGCACCAGATCTAATCGAAGCTAGATCCAACTAAGGTAATGATTTAAAGAATTACCATTAATATATTGTTAGATTTCACAGTGGTTCCTTAAAAAATAGTGCCAAGCAAATTACATGAAGCATATGCAAAATGTTTACAATTCTCAATGGCAAAATACAAATCTGAATTACCAAATCTCTTAATGATCAATGGTCATTTCTCATCACTGCCATTGCATCTCCAAAGGGGTATAGATCCCCATTCTATTGACGCAAGCAATGTGGCTTATTGTCTTAACACTACTCATAATAAACTCTCGTAGATAACTACCATGCAGGGATAGGTCTTTAAGACTCTAGGAGCTCTGATCAACATTCTCTCACCGTGGCTCTAATACAAACAAAAATGAAACGCAAAGTGGAAAAAAAGAATTTAGCCATCTCTTGCATTGATTTTCATATCAATGATGATATTATATAGTACAATGATCATAGTCACCTCTAGATCTAGATCTCACTAACTCATGAGTGGCTAAATATGACAACTCATAAATTGATTAGAATAACAACTCATACGAAAAGTGATCCACGACTTTGTGATTGTCTAGAAACCTATAATCTAACACTCTAGGTTTTATCTATGTTCTTGAGATTAAATTTTTGTGTGAATACACTTGTTATTCTGAAAATTAAGGGTTTTATCTTTTATCTATTAAGATTCTTTACAAAATCAAATGGGGCATTATCTTTACTCAAATTTATGACCAAATACCATGTATATGATGAAAAAATATATAAAGATATTTTGTAGAAATGGAGAGTTTTAAAGGACATTATGATGGAAGGGTTGAATCAGGAATCTGTTATTTTAATGATCATGGAGACAGTCTTTAAATGCAGCACTTCACCAAAATATCAAAGAGAACGTCAACACGATCAATGTCTGAGAAGCACACCTTCGTGGAAACCTTTTATTGTACCTTTGTTTAAATTATGGGCAGTATAGGCTGTAAAGTCCGATATTAGAGACTTATGTACTTTACATTTTAGTGACAACCAAAGTAAAATGCAACTTATGCACTGCCCTTATTTAGTAAAATATTGTACAAATATTAATAGAGATCGGTACTCTTTAATTATCAAAAAAGTATTCATGAGAAATCTATATATTCATATTCTTGTCCAATGGTTAGAGATTCATCACTTGGAGTATTCTTATACGTGTGCCCTATCTGGTTCACTGCAACCAATCTTGCAAGAAATTACTATGTTTCCTTCCAGAACAGCGGAGGCCGGCTGCAAGCTCAATATCACACACCCGCTTTGATTAAATTATAATTGTGTCGAAGATACCTCAGCTTTTGCAAAATCTCGATAATAGAAAGTATATATATAACAATCCTGGCCATTTGTGTAACATTCTATTACATGTGCATGGAAACAATTATCATTTATTTCAGCTTCAAGGATGGCTTGTAATAGACCTAAAATTATAGGTTAATAAAGGTAACAGTGTCAAAATCGGATAACAAATAGTTAACTGACAATAAATTAACCTTGGATGGTATTTTTGTTGGGCCTTGAATACTCATTAAAATATCAGCAGTAGATGACGTTGCACTTTGACCAGATTTCGTGTCCTAATGTAGGACTCAAAAGCAAAGAATGCTAAAGAGAAGAGTATTGATGGAGTCCTCAAATTCCATATAGGTTGAGCAAGAAACTTGTAAAGGAATAGAGTATTACATAATTTAGTTGTACCTAAGTTATTAAATCCAATAGAAATTGTAACAGAACAAAGTATTACATAATTTAGCTGTACTCGAGTGATGAAAACCAAATCCAAACAAGTGAATGCAATAAACTTATGCCAATAGGAATAATCAAACAGGTAACAAGTATCAAAAATAATGTACATTGTAGACAAATCCAATTCTTAAGACCTCGACACCATTCTTTTCTCCTCGAGGTCCTTCAATTCCTTTCGCCACGTATCCAATTTAGCCAGCTTTTCTCTTTGCTCAGGATTCAGTGTTCCTTCACCAGCCATAGATGCTTGTTGTGATTCTGTCAGACGAATCTGTTCACAAAATAAGCTTAGTTTTAGTGCATGAACAAATCATCTTTCCATACATTCATAGACATTAGAAACGATTCAGTATTCCCTGTATGTGAATACAAAAGATAATTATAATTTTCTGGTAGCTTCCCCAGTGTGGCTAGCTTGCCACAAACAACTTGTGCCTGATTACACCTGTGTGACATTTTACATAATAATGTTACCAAGAAGCCATATACACATTACATCTGAGAGGTTATTAGAAGCACAATGCCACAAACAGAATCCTCGTAATCACCTTTATAAGATCACTATAAAGGTCACTTCTACAAATGTATGTACCTTTTTCTTCAATGCTCGAATACGTTTATCCAGATCCATTCTCTCAGGATTTGTCTGTTCTGAAGAGGCAGAAACAGAAACCTCTGTGGTAACAGTTAATGAACCCATCTGCTCAGCTACAGCCTCCACATCTGGATCTCTATTTTCCCTATTTTCAGTTGTTGCTGCTTGTCCGTTTAATGTGTTCTCGGAAGCTTGGAATTTTTCAGATGTTGTTGAAGCAATGCTAGCCTGTAGAACTCCAATTAACCAAAGTTAGCATCATTTTTTTGCAACAATCAGAAAAAATAAAGCAGACAGCAAGTAATCTTAACAAGCATCTGGGACCAGTTGGCAAGCAAGAAAAATTTAAAACCCAACAATTCCTCTACAGAATGTAGAAATCTTAACACTATGCCAATATATGCCCAGATGATGGGCTGATAGCTCCACATACCACCAATCAGGATTCAAGACACTAAGCTCTACTTCGATTCACTTGGAATGAGCTTACCAAGGGCTCAGGTTACAATTGAGCCTTTTGTGAGAAAATGGGAAACAATTTAAACAAGCCTAACAGACCAAATAAGAATTGATTTCCTCAACTTTAACACGCTTTTGTTTCAACAGAAGAACACTACTATTTCTAGATGTTAAAGACAATTCCCTTTGAGAATCTGACAGAGCAAACATCCTCAATGCCTATTGCCCTGGATACCCTCCAACAGATTTTGCGTGACTTTACAGTTGTAGATGATAGGCATAATGGGTCTCGTACCTTGCACCAGAATATCTTGGTGCTGGTACAGATATATTGTTTCTGCATTAGATTTTGCAATTGGCAACAGGTGAGGACTTCTATAAAGAGCCTGCTGACTCTAGGCCCCATGTAGTTGGATTTTTTAGTAAACAATGGAAGCATGTAGCCATTTTATCATTTTGTGATGGTGATATATTTTCTGATGGATCAATGTTATACCTTTCCAACATGCTTTACACAACCCCCACCAGTTGCATCGCATATAATGTTAATAATACATATTCCCATCACATTGGAAGCTTGGTCACCCACGAACATCAATAAAATTTCAATTTCAACACAGTATAAATCACTGAACTGTATCCTATGCTGGGTTTATCTTAAGGTTTACCTTCCAGCACCCAGATAAGATGACAATGCAGTTGAAAGCTGCAAGGACATACTGTTGCCAGAAATGTTTCCAAGTCAGCATGGAATTTATAACCCAGGTACTACTGTACCAATTTTAAAGATATTGACCTGGGTACATCTACAAATAATAGTTCAAAAGTGCTCCCAATTTCCAGGGCAACCTCTATAGTGATAATTTGGTGCCTAGAAATGTAAAACCAATGAAGTTTAGAAAATACGGATATATATAAGAACATCAGCTCATTTTTTGCACCATCCGCAAATCTATGTGCATCTAAGGTTTGATGAATATATCTAATATGATCATCAATAGATGGGCTTTCGATGGTTTAGAGATGCTATATGAGTGTGTTAACTTGTTAACTTGTCTTCTTATCACCTTTAATCAAGCCCTTGCAATCATGGCAGTAAAACCATAACATCTCATGACAAAATTGTGCCACCATTATTGTAGGTCTGCAAACATGCCTCCAAGTGGGTCATGCATCCAACCTTACTTATTAGTTATTACAAGTCTCTAAGCAATGTCTAGTAACTTGTTCAGTGCTACCTTACAAGATCAATTTTCAGATGACAAGCTCTCCCCTAGTTTAAAAACAAAAGCAAAGCCAACTCTGTGATGACATTATCTGAGTGTTTGATTCACAGTGATATCTACAGTGATATCTAAAAAGAGATGCAATTTGTTCCTGACCTAATTTCAATTTCATTACATGCTTCAGCGACACGCAAACAAATCCACATAAGCAAAGAACGGGTGCATATTCCATGACGTGCTCCTCAGTGCTTGTTCTCAACAATGGTAGAATGCAGGTCGACCACGTACACAACAGTTACGTACAAGTGTAGTCCAGCCTCACCATTGTAGCGTCCCCTCCCTCTACATTGGCATATAAGGGAGGAACGCGACTTTACTACTCGCTTTGATACCACAATGTCCATGTACCCACGTGCCCATACACCTGACTGATATGCGTAATAATTTAAAATTTATTATTTCTTTCTCTTTAAACACAGTCATGGGTCATGTTCATCCTTTAGCGTTCATGCTTAAGCATAAACACCACTATAACAGTCGTTCCGCAATGGACAAATCCACTCTGCAACTAGAAAAGTCGATTCCGCACTGAAACTTTCTCTTTCGACTTCCGATTTTCGACTTCGGGTAGCAGAAATCCTGAAATGTGGTATGCTCACTTGTCGCTTTTCCAATTTCCGACTTCCGACTTTCCGATTTCCAACTTCGGGTAGCAGAAATCCCAAGATACAATACCTTTACTCGTTTACTTTCCGCTTTCGAACTTTCGAGTTTCCGCTTTCCGCGGGCCAACTTCGGGATGCGGAATTCCACAAAATGACTACTTTATCTTTCAATTTCCCACCTTCCGACTTCCGACTTTCCGCTTTCCGCGGGTCGATACTGGGGTGCAGAAAACCAATTATTTGCCTTAACCTTTTTCTGCTTTGCCAATTTCCGCCTTCCGACTTTCCGCTTTCCGCGAGCTGATACCAGGGTGCGGAAAATCAACTATTTGCCTTAACCTTTTTCTGTTTTGCCGATTTTTGCCTTCCGCAGCGGGCTCGAGGTGCGAAAATCCAACTTTTGCCTTATCTTTTTCCGATTTTTCCCTCCTTTCGAATTACGACTTCTGCCTTCCGCGGGCAGATTCTGGAGGGTGGAAAAACACATTTTTCCTTAAGATAACCGCATTTCTAACTCTTGGGCCAGGTATCCAACCTCCATGATCATAAGCAAAATGCAGTAGAAAAACACAAGGCATATACAGACACAAAATGCAGGGACATTTAACAACAGCAAACTCTACATAAATCTTTAATAAGCATTCAACATATTCAGTACATTCATAAGCAAAAGCATTGCAGAAATAAGAATAACCAGAAAATACTTATCTTGAAGACGAAGTTGTCCCGCAATTAGCTATGTCGCAGCAACGTTCCACCCAACCATAGGCCAATTGTGTTCATTAATCTCTCAACACAACTGCCACCCCTGAGTTGGGCATGATTTCCACAAGGAACTAGGGAACAACAGGCTCACACATAGCCAAAACATATCAACACAATCAAGCCAACCTACAGTTGGGTTTATCAGACTGTCCATCCAAACCAATACACAATTGGGTCTATCAAGTTGCAAGCAATCAAGCCAATACACTACTGGGTTTATTAGACTGCATGCAGTCAAGCCGACATTCACATTGAGGACCAGCCAATCCAACTAACAAATGGGTTTATCAGGCTACTCGGCCAAGCCATCACACTGTTGGGTTTATCAGGTTGTCCAGCCAGGAATCACACATGGCCAAATGCACATCAAGACACAGCCAAGCCAACCTACAATTGGGTTTATCAGGTTGCTCAACCAAGCCAATATACGATTGGGTTTATCAGGCTACCCAGCCAAGCCAATATACAATTGGGTTTATCAAGTTGTCAACCAAGCCAATCTACCTTTGGGTTTATCAGGCTGCTAAGGCAGTGGAAAGGAAGAATGGCTAAGCTAGCGACTCATTTACAGAGCTAGGGACACCTCCACAAGATCTATCTAGCCTAGCATCCAAAATACTATACACCCAACACAAGTATCCCCTTCTCTGCTACACAATCCCTCAGCCTATACCTTTCCTTCTAGTGCTCTTCAGGATGTGCATAGAAGATTCACCAACCACTCTTATCTTTTTGTGAGATTCCTCTCTTCACTAGGTTTATCAAGCCAATTCGACGTCTCTTCCACTCCTAAGTCTTGCATACAGTTCAGAGCCAAACCAGGGCACACATAACAACAAACCACAAGGAGACACAGCAGCACAGGGCTCCACTCTGTAATACAAGAGAAACAAGGTTTCACTTGTACACAAGAGACCAGGGTTCCATACCACTCTGTAACACAGAAAAACACTGCAAAAACATGCAGCAATACTCTTCTAGCTCTCGCTGCGCGAGGAGGAAGAACTCCGCGTGAATCCGAATAATCGAATCCTGCGTGAATGAAGATAACACTGCTGAACCAATCGTTTCGCGACTCAAGATTCATGAATAATCCATCGAATGGAATGAAAGAATGACCAAAAACGTTATGGGCAACTCGGGAATGACGGATTGGGCACGCATTCACGTGATTACCCGCTTCAAAAGCAAGAATGCGGCTTCCCCCAAGCTACAGGTTTGCTCATATTGCAGGCTGGCTCAGTCACAAAACCGACTACCATGCCTTGCTCTACCCAAGGCATTAACTACTTCAAACGCTCTTCTGGAAAAATTGAATGATTGAGTATAGAGGACGAAAAGGGTAGATGAGAGCTTATGGGTTCTCTCATCGACGTCTGGTCTCACCCTATTGGCTTAAGGGTTTGGTCAACTCCCATCCTTCCCTATTCCTTGTGAAATCATGCCCCCATCTGTTTCGTTGCAGTGCATAGCTAGTTGTGGTATTTTATTAAATTGCATATTTACATGATATCTCAAAATATACCACCGCCTGACCAGCACGAGAACCATCGGCATCAACCCTGATCGTTGATACATAAAATACCAAATCAATGACAGGGCCTTGGTCTTGAGCTCCTCGTCGTGATTTAATAACAGTAGTTACATCATGTACAATTTTAATACCGTGGGGTCAAAACTAGGGTATTACATTCCCCTCCCCCTTACATTAGCATTGGCCTCAGTGCTCTACAAAATTGAACAAAAATGGATGTGCCAATCTCATGGCATCCTCCAGCTCCCACGTAGCCTCGTCGGGACCGTAGTGCTTCCACTCCAACGGCTCCAATTCCGGAGCACAGTGACCTTCTTGTCAAGGATGCGCAACCGCTCGATTTGGAACTCTCCCTCGGGTTCCACCTATATCACATCCCAATTAATCACATGGTTAGGATCATGTACATATTTCTTAAGCAAAGCAACATGAAAAACATTATGAGCTCTAGTGCTAGCAAGCAATGCAAGTCTATATGCAATTGGCCCTTTTCTTTCAAGCACTTCAAATGGCCCATAATATCTAGGTGACAACTTGGCACAACTTCCAAGCTTCAAGGAACTCTTCCTTGGCCTCACTATAAAATAAACATGATCCCCGACACTAAACTCCCTGTGCACTCTACGCTTTTCTGCATAGCTTTTATGTCTATCTTGGGTTGCTTTCAAGTTCTGCCTTGTCTTTGCAACCTCTTGCTCCATTTCCTTGAGCAATTCTGGACCAAGCCCAATCCTATTCACTGTATTATCCCAAGTCACTAGTGCCCTACACCTTCTCCCATACAGAGCTTCATATTGACTCATTCCCAATGATGCTTGTTGTCCATTATTATATGCAAATTCTACCAAGTGTAAATAATCCTCCCACTTGGATGGTTTGTCCATCACATACATGTGAAGCATGTCTTCAAGCACCTGGTTCACCCTCTCTATTTGTCCATCAGTTTGAGGATGGTAGGCGGTGTTGACGTTCAACTTTGTACCTAAATCTGCAAACATAATTTTCCAAAAATTGGAAGTAAACTTGGTATCCTTGTCAAAAATTATTGCCTTTGGCAAAACATGCAATCTGAAAATCTCTTTCATGAAGATTTTTGCAATGGCATCAGCTTTATACGTGAACTTAACCGGTATAAAATGTGATGCCTTTGTCAACTTGTCCACCACAACCACAATGGAATCATGTTGTCTCATAGTCATTCCCAATGATGCTTGTTGTCCATTATTATATGCAAATTCCACCAAGTGTAAATAATCCTCCCACTTGGATGGTTTGTCCATCACATACATGTGAAGCATGTCTTCAAGCACCTGGTCCCCCTCTCTATCTGTCCATCAGTTTGAGGATGGTAGGCGATGTTGACGTTCAACTTTGTACCCAAATCTACAAACATAATTTTCCAAAAATTGGAAGTAAACTTGGTATCCCTGTCAAAAATTATTGCCTTAGGCAAAACATGCAATCTGAAAATATATTTCATGAAGATTTTTGCAATGGCATCAGCTTTATACGTGGACTTAATCGGTATAAAATGTGATGCCTTTGTCAACTTGTCCACCACAACCACAATGGAATCATGTTGTCTCATAGTCATTGGCAATCCTGTAATAAAATCCATGGAAATAACTTCCCATTTCCATTCTGGGACTAGCAAAGGCTGCAATAAACCTACTGGGTGTTGATTCTCAACCTTCACCTGCTGGCATTTCATGCACTTAGAAATATACTCAGCAATGTCCTTTTTCATTCCTGGCCAAAAATATGCTTTCTGGCTGATCAAAATATGGAGCTTGATGGATTTCATCCAAAAACAATTCTCCTCAAGTCTTCCACATTTGGAATATAAATTATGTTCTTATAGGTAATATGAAGTTCATCTTCTTCAAATTTATATCCCTCATACTTCTTTTCAAGGCTTTGCTGCTGCAACTTGTCTTTTATATGCACATACATTTCATCCTCAACGGTATGATTAATAATCTGTTGTCTCAAATCTAGTTGTCAAGTACTAAGAGATGCCACATGCATTTCATGCACCTTCCTGTTGAGTGCATCGGCCACCTTATTTTCTTTTCCTTTTTTGTTTGAATTCAAAATCAAACTCACACAAAAACTCCAGCCATCTAGCTTGCCTGGCATTTAAATTTGGTTGATCAAACAAGTATTTCAAACCACAGTGGTCTGTCCTAAGCTCAAATTTTCTTCCCATTAAGTAATGTCTCCACATCTTGAGAGCATGTACAATGGCTGCAAGTTCTAAATCATGAGTAGCATAGTTCTTCTCATGTTCCTTCAACTTTCTTGACTGATAGCATACCAGGTGGTTGTCTTGCATAAAAACTCCTCCAAGTCCTTGATTGCATGCATCAGTAGTAAGTACACACCACGAGGTCTTTTTCTAGGTCCACAATTTTCAGAATTGGTGCACTTGTAAGAAGATTCTTCAACTGCTGGAAGCTTTCTTCACATCCTGGTGTCCATTCAAACTTTATCCCCTTCTTTTGCAAAGAAGTGATGGAATGTGCAACCTTGGAGAATCCTTCAATGAACCTCTTGTAGTATCCTGCAAGTCCCATAAAAGATCTCACATCTATCACATTTCTTGGAGTTAGCCAATTCATAATGGCTTCAATCTTCTCAGGGTCCACAGATATTCCTTCCCCTGAGCTAATGCGACCCAAATAATGAATTTTATCCTTATAAAAGTCACATTTGCTCAACTTTGCATACAGCTTATGCTCCCTCAGCAATTGCAATACCATTCTCAAATGTTTTTCGTGCTCCTCTTCATTCGTAGAATAAATAAGAATGTCATCTAGGAAGACAAGAACAAACTTGTCCAGATACTTGCTAAAAACACTGTTCATGAGACACATAAATGTAGTTGGTGCATTTGTGAGGCCAAGAGGTACAACCACAAACTCATAGTGTCCATACCTTGTTCTAAAGGTTGTCTTATGAATATCTTCATCTTTGATTCTTACCTGATGGTAACCCGACCTTAGGTCAATCTTTGAAAATACCTTTGCTCCTCTCATTTGATCAAAAAAATCATCAATTCTAGGCAAAGGGTATTTATTCTTCATAGTAACCTTGTTCAACTATCTGTAATCAATACATAACCTAGGTATCCCATCTTTCTTTTTCACAAACAGAACTGGTGCTCCCCACGGGGACACACTCGGCCTGATATACTTAATTTTCCAACAACTCTTGCAACTACATTTTCAGCTCTAACAATTCTGGTGTGCTAATCCTGTAGGGTGTCTTGGACACTAGTGTGGCTCCCGACACAAGTTCAATTGTAAAATCAATGTCTCTCTTTGGAGGAAGTTCTGGAATCTCATCAAGAAAAACATCCCTGAATTCTTGCAATACATTAAAGTCTTCCATCCTAGGAGTTTCATTCTCCGTTGCTTCCAAAACATGGGGGCTGCATACAATTTACAACCTTTCCTACATAACTTCTTTCGTTGCATTGCTGATATTTGCCTAACAGAAATCACCTTTGGAATGCCTCTTACAACCCATGGGTTTCCTTCTTCATCCATGCATTCAAAGGTCTTGTTATAACAGTCAAGCTTAACTCTGTGCACTTCTAACCAGTTCAATCCAATGAGAATATCATAGGAACCAAGTGGTAGAACATTCAAGTTTGCATAAGTGACTAACCCCCATCCATTACTAATGGGCATCTTTATACCACTTCACTAACTTTTCTCTTGGTTCTAGTGGCTAGTTGAACTAACCATGATTTGCTATGCTTTAATTTCTTAAAAGCACAAATCTCAACAATTCTAAGAGTGATATAACTGTGAGTAGATCCACGGTCAATCAAAACAGAAACAGATTGCTCAGCAATCTTACCTTCAACTTCAATCACCTTTGACTGGTGATCTTCCTGACGATCCTCTAGGGCTGCGTAAATTCTAGGGACAGTCCTTGCTACTTGACCCACCGTTTCAGCTCCTTGGATGTTGTAAGCTTGCCTTACATACCCATTCTCATGTGGACAATTCTTTCATTATCGTCTTTGCCACTTCGCAACTTCACCCTTAGGCTTCTCATGGTGGTTGCAATATTTGGCTTCTCTTGGTATCTTCTCCTATTAGATTTTGTTTCAGCATTCTCAACTCGAATGTTTTCCCCCATAGCTTCTGCTTCGAGCTCATAGAGATCTTGTGCATCATTCATGTTGTTGATTCTCATGGGCGAGCCAAACCAACTTTTCCAAATTGCACTGGCTCTGCAAAATGTGTTAATAAACACCATTGTTAGCTATGTGACAATCTCAGAAT
Source organism: Pseudotsuga menziesii (assembly GCA_001517045.1). Lineage (NCBI taxonomy): Eukaryota > Viridiplantae > Streptophyta > Pinopsida > Pinales > Pinaceae > Pseudotsuga > Pseudotsuga menziesii. The sequence goes on along the minus strand of LPNX010647381.1, from coordinate 696,996 downwards.
TTAAAATCCACTTACCGACTATTCACTGTAGTTTTTATCTCTACAAGCTATCCAACTTAAGCCCATTTAGGCCCAATGTTGTAACCAATAGCTCTGATACCACACTGTAGCGTCCCCTCCGCTCTACATTGGCATATAAGGGAGGAACGCAACTTTACTGCTCGCTCTGATACCACAATGTCCATGTACCCACGTGCCCATACACCTAACTGATATGCATAATAATTTAAAATTTATTATTTATTTCTCTTTAAATAGTCATGGGTCATGTTCATCCTTTAACATTCATGTTTAAGCATAAACACCACTGTAACAGTTGTTCCAAAGCGGACAAATCCACTCTGCAACCAAAAAAGTTGTTTCCGCACTGAAACTGTGTTTTCCAACTTCCACCTTCTAGCTTCCGATTTCTGACTTCGGGTAGCGAAAATCCTGAAATGCGGTAGGCTCACTTGCCGCTTTTCTGCTTTCCAACTTTCGATTTCGGGCTTTGGGTAGCGAAAATCCTGGAAGGGGGTATGCTCACTTGTCACTTTCCCGCTTTCCAACTTCCGACTTTTCGATATCCGATTTCTAGCTTCGGGTAGCAGAAATCTCAAGATACAATACCTTTACTTGTTTGCTTTCCGCTTTCCATGGGCCGACTTCAGGATGTGGAATTCCACGAAATGACTAGTTTATTTTTCGGTTTCTAGCTTTCTGACTTCCGACTTTACGCGAGCCGATACCAGGGTGCAGATAACCAACTATTTGCCTTGACCATTTTTTGTTTTGTTGATTTCTGCCTTCCGACTTTCCACTTTCCACGGGCCGATACCGGGGTGCAAAAATCCAACTATTTTCCTTAACCTTTGTCTGTTTTGTTGATTTTTGTCTTCCAAATTCTGCCTTCCGCAGCAGGCTCAAGGTGTGGAAATCCAACTTTTGCCTTATCTTTTTCCCATTTTTGCCACCTTTCGATTTCCAACTTCTGCCTTCCGCAAACGAATTCCTAAGGGTAGAAAAACACATTTTTCCTTAAGATAACCGCATTTCTGACTCTTGGGCTAGGTATCCAAGGACCAACCTCCATGATCACAAGAAAAATGCAGTGGAAAAACACAAGGCATATACAGATGCAAAATGTAGGGACATTTAACAACAGTAAACTCTACTTAAATCTTTAATAAGCATTCAACGTATTCAATACATTCATAAGCAAATGCATTGCAGAAATAAGAATAACCAAAGAATACTTATCTTGAAGATGAAGTTGTCCCGCGACTAGCTATGTCACTGCAACGTTCCACCCAACCATGGGCAATTTGTGTTCATAAATCTCTCAACACAACTGCCACCCCCGAGCTAGGAATGATTTCCACAAGGAACTAGGGAACAGCAGGCTCACACATAGCCAGAACATATCAACACAGTCAAGCCAACCTATAGTTGGGATTATCATACTGTCCATCCAATCCAATACACTGCTGGGTTTATCAGACTGCAGGAAATCAAGCCAACATTCACATTGAGGACCATCCAAGCTAACCAACAGAGGGGTTTATCAAGCTACTCAGCCAAGCCATCACACTGTTGGGTTTATCAGGCTACTCAGCCAAGCCAGCTAACAGTTGGGTTTTTCAAGCTGTCCTTCTAGGGATCACACATGGCCAAATGCACATCAAGACACGGCCAAGCCAACCTACAATTGGGTTTATCAGGCAGCTCAACCAAGCCAATATACGATTGGGTTTATGAGGCTACCGAGCCAAGCCAATATACAATTGGGTTTATCAGGCTATCAGCCAAGCCAAACTACCTTTGGGTTTATCAGGCTGCTAAGACAGTGGAAAGGAAGAATGGCTAAGCTAGTGGCTCATTCACAGAGCTAGGGACACCTCCACAAGATCTATCTGGCCTAGCATCCACAATACCTACACACCCACAACAGGGAAGTATCCCCTTCTCTTCTACACAGTCCCTCGAGTTATACCTTCCCTTCCAGTGCTCTTCAGGATGTGCATAGAAGATTCACCAGCCACTCTTATCTTTTTGTAAGGTTCCTCTCTTCACTAGGTTTATCAAGCCAATTTGGCGTCTCTTCCACTCCTAAGTCTTGCATACAATTCAAACCCAAACTAGGGCACACATAACAGCAAACCACAAGGAGACACAGCGACACAGGACTCCACTATGAAATACAGGAGAAACAAGGTTTCACTTGTACACAAGAGACCATGGTTCCATACCACTCTGTAACACAGGAAAAACACTGCAAAAACGCGTAGCAATACTCTTCTAGCTCTCGATGCGCAAGGAGGAAGAACTTTGCGGGAATCCGAATAATTGAATCTTGCATGAATGAAGATAACACAGTTGAACAACTCGTTCCACAACTCAGGATCATGAATAATCCATTTAATGGAATGGAAGTGTTATCTCTAAGGTTGTTTGATTTTTCTTCTTAGGGTTTTTGATTATGATGAGTTTTTATTTTTAACTTTTGCATTGTTTTACACTCTATTTTCTTTGATTGAATGCTATTATTTTTTATATTTTTCTTAGTAATCTTTTGAAGCCTCAAAATCGTCACTCATTTAAAGCCATGAACCTATGTTAAGTGCAAGAGGTTTTATATTATGAATTGGATAGTTAAAACTAGCAGCATTTCTCAAACTGCCAGCATTTTACAAACTGGCAGCTTTTCTTCAGAGTATTTTATTAAAGTTGTTATTCATAAAGTAGCGCTGTGTGTAAAAATGTGACAATGAAATTATGATATATTCATATTTGACAGACTCGGTACTTGGTATGAATACTCCTTAAAAAGCAATCCTATTTAGGAAATGATGTGTTTCATCGTGGCATTCATTGGCTTGTACAGTTGTTTTACATATGAAGTCGTGGCACTTCATATAATGAGTAGTGGTACTAAATGGCAGGGTTAACAGATTGAAAATAATATTCTATTTTCCCCAAAATTTGTCATTTTATTTTGCCCGAATGCTCTTTCGAACTTGGTGAAGGTCATTTAGAGAAACCGTTTTTATACTGAGGACATTTATTGTTTAGGATCCCAAAATTTCGATGGCTAAAACAATGAAAAATTGTGTACAGTAGTTCTAAAGTAGCAGGGGTCTGTTTTAATCCTGTATTCTCGTGCTTGAAGAGGGTAAAGTTTACACTGTATAGTTCTTTTTTGCATTTGAATGTAAACTGCTGCAACATAAATTCTCTTTGGAAGTGTATAGTGTGAAGGGGTTGCAGAATTGTCAAAGATAATAGAGGAAGAGGATTCAGAAATCGTGGTAAGAAGAAAACCAGAAGGCCTGATTTGCAGATTGGAGCCCAATAACATAGAGTGGATAATGAAGTTTCCAAGATCAGCCCAATTGATGAAGAATGCTGGATGGTTTGCCTTCTATGAGAAATTACAGGGTTATCATTCACAGGTAACTATGGTTTTTATTAAAAACTATAAAGATGAAATGGTTCAGCTCAAAAGCTTAACAGTCAGGGTAAATGAAGAGTCTATTGCTGAAGCAATAGATGTTCCGGCACAGGGAGAAAGATGGTTTAAGCAACAGGACTTCCAAGGAGATTACAGTGAATTTTTAATGCCAGGTTTTGAAAAATTAGATTGGAAAAATGGTATCCATGTGAGCAAAATAAAACCTAGCTGGAAAATTCCTTTAGAAATGGTGCAAAACTATATTACATGCGATGGTCGGTATGATAGGGTTCTTAAATGCCATTTAAGGTTGTTGATGCACCTTAGTGGAAGCTTACAGCTCAATCTCCCATTCTACCTATTGAAAAGCCTTCAAAAGATGATTTCATGGGTTCAGGGCCATCCAGAGCATACTGCCCGTTCGGTCTATCATCAAGGTTTAATCAAACTATTGATTTTCTCACAATTGCACAGGGAAGGACGAACCTGGGAAACTCTACTGACAGAGCTAGGGTCCGAAGAAAATACTAAAGTGAAAGGAAAAAGGATTATGGAAGATTCGGACCAGCAAACAACAAATCACAAAAAACAAATTGAAGTTGTTGTAGAGGAAGGTAAGGGTTTTATAGAAAAACCAATTCAGAAAGGTTTGTGTCCTGAAACTTCCTGCACAGATGAAAACCCTAAAAAGTTAAGTGTTATGCTAAAAAATATAACTTCAAAAAATGAAACTCATAATCAGCTGTTGAAGTCAGAAAGCAGGGATATAAAGCCTAGGACTAGGTTAAGAAGAAAGTTGCAGACAGAGATGAAATTAGCACATGAAGACTGTGAGAAAATCGTGATGATAGATGATGCTCTCAGTGAAGAGACTGTACACATATCTAAAGGTCAGTATTGTTCAGATAATGAGAAGTTCATTAATGTTCAAGGAGTTGCAGGGTCTATACCAGAGGTCTTTTGCACAAACAAACAAGTTGATTCAGAGGATTGCTCAGCATCAAGAATTCTACAGGAAGACGAGATCCATATGAAAGAATAAGACCTTGAAATATCTCCAGAATTAAACCAAGTCAATAAATCTTTGCAGACATACAAGGAGCAAACTAGGTTTTTACAAAACATTAATGAAAAGTTGATGACAGCCAATAAAAGACTTCGAGAAGATCTGGAGGATAAGGAGGCAGATTATCAAAAATTGCTGTCAATATCTAAAGATATTCTAAAGGAAAAGAGAACCATCCAGAAGCAGCTCGAACTCATCAAGGCTCAGAGTAAGGAGGAGAACAAAGATGCTGAGTTTGCTAGCTTGCAAAAGCGGTCCCAGGTTTTAAGTGATTTAACTATATTGGCAGAGGCTTCTAAAAGTCTTTAGATTTAGAGTTGTAGTTTGCTTTGAAAACAATTTTTTTTGTCGACAGATGTCTCTTTTATGCTACACTTGTACTTAAAAACTGTTTAAAAGGGATTGACTTCTCTATTTTTGAAAAGTCTCGATCCATAGAAGTAGGATCTTATAGTTATCCTAGAGAAGCAGATATTTTGTATATAAGAATAGTCACTAGATGAGAGAGGGGGTGGCAATTGGAGTGATGGAGATCCAGTTTTGATAACATTATGTATGACATGAAAAACTCTACATCTTCAATACAGGTTCTACTTTGATATGAGTATGATTATGATTTGACTGTGTATCTTATGAATTGTGTTTCTTATGATTTATCCTGTATATGGTCAATTGAATCCCATTACATGATTCTTATGGTGAAATACAGTTATCTTTTAAACTTTTTAAAACAGAGTCAATCTCATTTCAAAAATTCATGATCGCAGTTCCTTTGATATTGGATTTTGTATCTTGTTTTATGTTATACAGTTCTTTAATGATTATGTGATTTTCCTATAGCTTTGATTACATACCAACCCAGTTTTTTATCTTGATTTCATTGAATTATATTTTTTGAAAAATATTTCTTTAAGCTTGAACCCCTGTAGTCTAGGTTCAACTTTAGGGATAACAGGAAGAATGACCAAAAACGTTCTAGGCGACTCAGGAATGACGGACTGGGCACGCATTCACGTGATTACCCACTTCAGAAGCAAGAATGTTGCTTCCCCCAAGCTGCAGGTTTGCTCAGACTGCAGGCTGGCTCAATCACGAAACCGACTGCCATGCCTTGCTCTGCCCAAGGCTTTAACTGCCTCAACTGCTCTTCTAGAAGAATTGAATGATTTGAGTATAGAGGACGAAAAGGGTAGATGAGAGCTTATGGGTTCTCTCATCGACGTTTGGTCTCACCCTATTGGCTCAAGGGTTTGGTTAACTCCCCCCTCCTCCCCTATTCCTTGTGAAATCATGCCCCCATTTATTTCGTTGCAGTGCATAGCTAGTTGTGGTATTTTATTAAATTGCATATTTACATGATATCTCAACATATACTATGCCTGACCAGCACGAGAACCATCGACATCAACCCTGATCACTGATACATAAAACACCAAATCAATGGCAGTGCCTTGGCCTTTCAGCTCCTCGCGATGATTTAATAACAATAATTACATCATGTACAATTTTAAAACCATGGGGTCAAAATCGGGGTATTACAACCATAGAGGCCGATAGGTTGTTAGGGAGCACCATGAGTGGCAAAATACATGGCCTTACAACCCTCCTCCCAGGCTGCCAAACGATGAGGTCCCTGTGCTCAATTTAGCAATTTCAGAAACTGTGTAAACCCTCAAATAGAATAGCAATGGTTGGAAAGTATATGACCCTAATCATGAGTCGTCGATGCAAGTTCAGGGAGGCTGCCAAATGATGACAAAGGCCGATGCCCCTGTCGGTGAACAAATCGTTGCAGCAGACTAGCCTTCAATTTGTTATTATGCATATAACAATCTTGTTTTGTGTACATCTTGGGATAGCAGTATTAATTTTAGACTTAATCATTTTTATTGTTGTGCCAGCTGGTGTTTTGAATTTTGGATTTTATTGCTAATAGAAAGAGAGTTATTGAGGTCCTTATTCCCTCAAGCTAGCGGCAGTGTTGGCATTTGCAATGCAACCCATATTTTTGTATTAAATGCTTTAAATATTTTGTGCCATATTTATATAATAATATAAAGGCATGTAACACCTAAGCAAGTTCCATACATTTATTTCGGGTTAGTGTTCTAGTGAGCAAGCGTGTGTGCAAACATAGATAGAGCGATAGATAGATGGATGGATAGATAGATAAATAGATAAAGAAAGAGATATTCACATAGATATACACAAGGATAAATGCACATGAGTTTAGGTTCATCTCCTGTTTCACTCAAGATTATATCCTACTTGACATAGAGTTTGAAGCATGATCAACAATTGCACCAATTAGAGAAATACCCAGGTGTTGTTCCTTGTTCTTTGTTCTTCATAGGTTTTTGCTATACAAGACTCTTTCAAGATCCAGAAAAGATTGGTACAATAAGATCTCTAACATTGTCTAAAGTAAACCCTTGGGGGATAGAATGTTCCTTCATATATATAGGTGGCTACTTGGGAAACCTATACATTGGATCACAAACTTGTTTCCCTTAGAAATGGCATCAATTAGAGAGATTTTATATATTACTACTAAACATCAACGCATGGCCACTAATATATCATTTAACATCCTTGGATACACTAAACATAAATCTTAACTTAAATGCCATCATATTCACATTCAATTGGTTCCACAAATAAAGGTGTATTTAATAATCTATTATGCTTATAAATTAATAGTAAACATCAAACATGACTACTAATGTATCCTAACTGTTGATGATTGTAGCTCGGACAAGTACTTTTGCATAGGCCAGGTGTTCAGCATGCATGAGCCGTCCACATTACCTTTCTAGGTACTTGTTTGAAAGAGCAAGTGACTTTTGTATCTCTTTCCTAAGTCTAGCTTAGGAAAAGCATATTATTAACTTAATGTTGGCTAATGAAAAATTAGTGAACATCAAATTAAGTCACAGTTGTTGATCTTAAGAGAGGCTTGAGATCTAATATCAGCCATCGATCACTTTGGAGATCTAGGGTTAGGGTTTTGGTCATTGAGATGTTATAAAAGGGAGCCTAAGAAGAGAATAAGACACACAACAGTCACACAAATTAAATGAGATCTCATTGATTGGTTGGAGAAGGTCTTTTAGCCAACTGTGCAGGTGTAGGGGCAAGGTCAGAGGAAAGGAGCAAGGGGCAACATAGAGGGCAGCAGTCAGGTGATAGGCTAAGCTATCTTGTTGTTTTCGCGATTCTGCAATGGGCCATTTTCCCTGGATGAGACTCTAAGATTTTATCATAATAAAATCATATGTTGTTGGTTTTTTCCCAAGTTGGGGTTTTCTAGGGTAAACTAGTGTCAAATGTGTGTGATTCCCTGTTTAATTCTGCTACATAATTTGTTAAGAAATCAATGTGTTTTTTGTCTATAATTAATCAATTAATTATAAGAACAAAAATCAAATCTAGTTTCAGTAAATTTAACACGGTACCAAAGCTTCGTTAAAACTCTGAGAGAAATTGATTTGACAGGTTTATAGATTTTAAAAGCAAGATAGGCTTTCAGCAAATCTAGGTAATGAGTCAAGCAGCAACAAGCCGCAAGGGCCACCAACAATCAAGGCTTGCATGTGACCGCTAGGCAGAGGAGGTAGCAGGAGGACGTGTGAGGAGTAGCTTATAGAGAGGTTGCAAAGCAAGTGATGACCGAAGGGAAGAAGCTGTCGACCAAAGCCACTAGCCCCTGACATAGGTATAGTACGAACGCAGGGCGCAGGAGTTGCGGTTTAAGTGAAGATGGACGGGCAGATCGATTGGATTGGGCTCATGAACTAGGTAGTGGAGTTGCGCGAACGTGAAGGAATGCGGACTGTAGGGTTCCAACATAACATGAGCCAAAAGGGAAGGGCTCGACCAACAAGCAATTAGTGTGTCGATAAAGGAAAACAAGACATGCTGGGAGCTACGAACGCGGGGGAAAGTGAAAACAGGCACGGCCTGAGTTCAAAAGGGAGCTATAAGCTAGTGAAGCAGGGAAACAACAGCAGTGTGCGCAGAATTGGGTGGCAAACAGGAGGTTGCTATCGATTTGAGGAGCTGTTGCGGGCTATGTAGATCGAGACGAACCACCAAAAAGTAGTCGCCAAGCCGCCAAGAAGAGGAAACTGCCAACAAGCCGGTAGGGTCGGGTAGTGAGTAGGAAGATCGGGCAACCCATAAAATGGTCCAAGAAGCACCCAGAAGGACTTGGGTAGCCCAAAAAAACCGCCAAGAAGACTACAAGAGATTCAGGTAGCCCCAGACAGACTTTGAGCAACAGTTCGGCCAATGGGTAGTAGTTCAAGCAACGGGAAAAAATCCGAGCAACAACAAAAATCCAAGCACCAGTTGAAGATGGTCGCAACAGGTATAAGGTACGAGGACGGGTTGGAAGGTGCTCCCAACTACAACACTTAAAAGGCTAGGGTAACACTGGTTCTCAAGGAGAACACACTGTGGGTGTTTGCAAGCACAACGATGGGGCCACCGCTAGATCATAGGGACCTAGCAGCTCACAACTTGAACGATGTGATGGATAAGAGGATTATCTTAGATGCAATGAAGGATTATTTGATCTCTCACATGTCTAAGAAAAAGTCAGCCAGGGAGATGTGGGATGCTCTGAAAGGTTTATATCAGAGTAACAACCACAACAAGAAGATGGCACTAAAGGAGGAGCTCAGAAGCACCAAGATGTCCAAGACTAACACTGTAGCTTCTTATACCACCAAAATCACACAGGTTTGTGTGCGTGCGACAAGTTGGCAGCAGTTGAGGAGATAGTGGAATGAATGGCTTCACCAAAAGATGGGCGTCCTTCGTCAAAGGAATTGTTGCACGAGAGACTCCTGAGTCCTTCCTAAATGGGAGAGATTATGGGATGACTTCATCCAAGAGGAGATTCGGAAGGAGTCTCTATATGGAGGCCAACATAAGGGTGATGAGGAGGAGAATGTTGTCCTTGCCAATCGAGTCAATATGAACAAGTGGAGATTCAACTTCACAGGTAGTGAAAAAGAAGGACATGAGAAAAGTCAAGTGCTTTGCATGCCACAAGTGTGGTCATTATGCTTCACAATGTCTAAAACAGAAGAAAGGGGAGAGTAAGTCTTAGCAAGTAGCAGCATCTACAAAAGCTCAAGTCAAGGAGTTTGTTGAGAGGTTCGAGAAGGATTTCTCGTTAGTCTCTTGAATGTCTGGCACAATTTCGGGTAGTGCCTGCTTCATGGATAGTGGGGCTCCCCATCACATGATGGGGACATGTGAGTTGTTCACCAGTTTGTGAGGGACAGACACAAATTTGCATGTGAAGCTTGGCACCCATGCCAAGTGTGTTATGAAGGGAGTAGAAGCAGTCATGTTCCAGCTAGAGTCAGAAAGATCTCTAGAGGTCACATATGTGTTGTATATATCGGAGCTCAAGATAAATTTGGCCTCAATATCAACATTAGAGGACAGGACAATGGATACGTCATCTCTTTTGAAAGTGGACAAGTTCTCATTCGACCGAATAGTTCTGGCATAGACTCAACGCGAGTTCTTGGTATCAAATAGGGAAAGGTATATAGGTTACAAGGAAAGCCTATAATACCCCGGTTTTGACCCCGTTTGCATTAAAATGTATATGATGTATATATTGTAATTAATCATGGTGTGGAGCTAAAGGCAAAAGCCCCACCATCGATTTAGCGGTTTTTTCGGCGATTAAAATCGATGCCGATGGTATTTCGTGCTAGCCGGCACGTTATAATTTTGGACATCATGTAAATACGCAATTTAATTAAAATACCCACAACTAGCTATATCAATGCAACATTTAAAAGAGATGGGGGCATGATTTCCCAAGGATAAAGGGGGGGGGAGTATTCAAACCTTTGGGCCAATGGGGAATGTT